>CAFUXE010000921.1:281726-313793 GCA_903364295.1 Serranus cabrilla
TTTTTTTTTTTTTTTTTACAAGCCCCACACCTTTCCTGTTCTAGAGCTGCACTAGATGGCACATCTATTATTCCATTAGCAGGTAATTAATGACTCTCATTTGTGTAACTGTTATTAAGCCCTTTGAAAGATTGTTTGTGTTCAGATGAAATGAAACACATCCCAGAAGCCATCCATTGTGGCGGATAGATTAAAAGAGCAATAAGGCTCTTTGAAAAATGATATTTTATCAACGGTAATTTTTCACCGTACCTCAGGGGCAGCGATGACAGGAAAACACTGCAGTCCTCCTTCATGTTGATATCCTTTTTTTAGTCAAACTACCAGGGGAGTACACTAAGTGTGATTTATTCATCCCTTGACCAGTAAAAGGTGTCAGCCAGGTGAAAATGGATGCTGGGAGAGTATTGACAGGAGAAATAGCAGTGCAGTTGTCCTGCTCTGTCACAGCATATAGAGGAAGAGGGGGGGTAACGTGTCCTATACTGTGGATGTCTAGTTCACATCTGTCTGACTCTCATACAGCAGGGTGCCTAAAAAAATCTATTCTCTGCTTCTGATGATTTTTCATTTGCCATTACGGAATAATAATTGCGTGCACGTGTTAGGCATTTCTATTGCTTATGCAAGCCACCTATTCTATATGATATTACAATTCCCTGCACTTTTTTTTCCTTTTTTTCGGCCGTTCTTTACTTGTATCCTGGAGTGCATTGGATAAATCTCAGACGGGAATCTGATTTCCCACATGAGCAGATCAAATTGTCTCTTTTGTTCATGGTTTCTATCTGCCAATGTAAAAAGATCGAGGTTTCTTTTTTTCCTTTTCTTTTCTTTTTTTTTGAAACTTATTGAAGAATAGGAGGATGGGGGAATCAAAAGCAGTGTGTCTTGTGAACAAACACCCAGCCTTTCCAAAGAAGAAGCTGTGTAACACGGGCACTGGCATTCCACTACTCCAGCTGGAAAGGCACAGAGCATCTCCTTGGGATTTATATTTAGCATTTGCTATGCTACTTATAAAATATTTCATAAATAATGTGAATATATTAGACGGGAGAGAACTGTCGCCAGTCATTCCATATGCACTGCCATAGCAACAAGATGTTCCGCCTTTATCTGTTTAGGGCCCATGATTCTTAAACTGTTCATTGCCCACGTTTCCTTTTTTAATCAGAGTGTGTTTGGGATCCCCTGCAGCAGGGATCTAGATAAAAGGATTAACTCTGCCTCTACTAGTTAACCACGTTTAGACTTTGCCAGGCAGGCCCTCAAAATGAAAATAGATGGATTTCAAATGCCTACATCAATGTGTTTTGATTGTGTGTCATCTAGTATCATGTGGCAATGCATTTATCAATTTATCAGTAATTATACCGGCAATAACGGCAGGAAGAAAACACAAGTTTAGTTAACTTTACATTTTGCAGGTGAATATTAAAAAGGATATTTTAATTATGGTGTTCATTACAATTTCTTACATGACATTATTTAATATGCATATTTATTTTAGCTCTCTAAAATTAGCATTTTGTATATTTCTTTAAAGGTAAACAGGCTGTCACTTTCTTGATAATTAATTTATCCTGTAATTAAGGCTCAGTTACTTTTCTCCACTGCAAAGATGTGAAATTATCTTTTTAAAGCAGTAAAAAAAAGAAGAAGATGGAGATGTCTTCTCTGTCCAAAAGCACTAGTGGTTAAAATCATATCCTAGTGAGGCTTAAAAAACACAGCGAGCCTTGACCAAGGTGCTGTCTGGCAGGAGATAGAAATCTTTCTCGCAGAGAACATCCACATGTATTCATTACTGGTTTTGATCCAGCAGGCCTTGTTGAAATCTGGAGGCATTATGCCGGCCACTGCTGCACTGCCGGCTGGGTAACACACAGTGTAGCAGGGAAGAGCTGGCTCCTTTGTCACTGCTGTTAGCATTAGCCAGAGATTTGCATATATTTCTCTTGGAAGCATTAAAGGAATACAAAAAAAGACTAATTCACTATTGAAAGTCTCCCTTGCAAGATTAAAAGAGTCCCATTAGAAATGTATGACTGCTCATGTAGTTTTTATTTCATTTTTCTGTCCCCCCCTTCTTTTGTTGGAAGCTTTGATTATTCGCCAGGTTGGCAGAAAAAAAATAAAAAGAAATGGTGGAAAAAAAATTACAGCTGCCATCTTTTCTAATATTACTTTGTTTTAAAATGCACTTGCTTTTAATGGCAGTAGCTCTTTTTCCTCGGGTTATCTTTATGGGAAAACTCACTTTCATTTTGGAAAGAATTAAATCAATTTTTTCATATATATGTACAGATATTGCTGGAGCTGACTTGTAATTTTTTCTACACATGTAATATGTTGCTCTTTTTCTAAATTGAATGCTGGAGCAGATGCAGATTGTTTAACATAAAGAAAATAATTCTGAGAAGCAACAATGTTGTATAAAACATTCTAGGGTACATTTATGCAACATATCCCGCATATGATTTGTTTTTCCTTTAAACATCGTCTGCTCTGCTCAGCACCGTAGCACCGGCCTGCCACTGCCACAGTGGTACGGTGTACCACACAGACGTCTGAATGAGAACATGTGAACAGCAGTCCCAGAGGGAGTGCCCACAATGCTTATCACTCTGACCTGAATTCTGTGACGACAGACAATTTTACAAACAGCTGGGGATCAATCAAAGCCCACTTGAAATATGCCACCTGCCACTTTTACATTAGGAAGCATGCTGTTCAAAATGGAACATTTTCACTTGTATTTGTGATTATTTTACAGGCAAAGTTGGTCTCCTCATGGGGCCTCAAGTGCCAAATGATTTATTCCTCCCCCCACTGCCACCTCCACTCTCCAGAGCTGTAGTAAAGGGGTGGAGGGAAGGGGTAAGATTTACTTTAAGTTGTCTCTAAGCCTGGGGATGCAGTCAACAAGGGAAGGATAGATACAGTATTTGTATTTAAGCTAAAATCCTGCACCCACCACGTACCACAACCCCCATCCCGCCACAGCTTGTTGTCTACATAGTGTGCGTCGGTGCGTAGATTTATGAAGCCATTAGTTCAGACACTAAGACAAAGTAAAGGCTCCTCTCAGGTGCAGGTGGCTCCTACCTGTCCCCACATTCAGCCAGGACTCTCCCAGCAGGTGTCAGTGTTACTACTAGAGACACAAGATGTCACTGTTAAAACACAAGGGGAGACAACTCTCTCGAGCAGGTGAATTTAACTTGTTTCATAACTACACAATTCAGAAGAAGCTCTGCCGTGATGTTATGAAACCACCAGACGTCTGTTTTAAATTTTTATTCAGCTGGATTGAGTTTTTATAAGGGTGTGAGTGTATGTTTGGTTATGGTGTTTTTAGAGAATCTCGAGGGCAGAATGCAAATTCCAACTCTCCAGAATACAAATAAAGAAGGAAAAAAAAAAGAAGCCTCAGAAACACACAACAGGGCTCATCACATGTCTGTGGTTGAACTCGAACTTCTCATTACCCCCAAAGAAAATAAGGCAAACATTTCCTCTGGACCACATGCTGCTTCCTGGGCCCGGTCAGTCGTGTTAAAGTTGCTCCCAGACAACCAAGAAGTGGCAGGATAAAAATGAGCAGAATTCAAGTCTAGCCGCAGGACGAAACAGATGTGTTGGCTGTGGTGTTAATGTGAGTTGTTTTAGCCAGTCTCTTTACTCTCCTGAACACAGCGAGCTCGGTCCTCCCCCATCTGGTGTGTGGAGTGTCAGTCCTCCAGAGTAATGTTCGACACGAGGTCAGCAGAACACCGCAGACTCGCTACATATGCTTCACAAACTGTTGCTGTTGGTCAGGAGAACATACATTATAATCCAGATTAAACCGGATAATTAGCTTTTTGTGAGCCATTAATTCTGGCAGGTGAAGGGGGCAGAGGGGGGAATAAATAATGTGGCTGTGTCTTGTGACAAGGTGCTAAAAAATGGGCATCTTTCCAACAGCTCATTTCAACTCCTCTAAATTGGCCTCATTGTAGATGAAATATTAAATGGCCAGCCTGGCCATTAATGCTGACTTTTATGGATTGGATGCTGTTGTACTTAATATACCGGTTCAGTTGTCCCTTTTATTCCTCGGCAGTGTCCTGTCCGCCTGTGATGTATTGCACGAGGAGCGAACCCACTGGTACACAATGGGGTTTCAACCCATGTGAAGCTCTCTGGCACTGGTCCAGACTGGGAGTGAGAGCGGTCTGAACTGTGTTGTCTGAAGCGTGTTCTCTGCTGTAAAGCTTCCCCATCAATAGGGATCCTTTATGGTCGCTTTACACATGCATTTCAATCCGAAAAATAAGTTAGTGATAACAAGGTGAAATACATTTTTCGAGAAATTAAATTACAAACTCATTTTAATGGAATGTTCACATTTTAAAGTTCAGTTTTTCAAAATAAGATCTAATTTGTGGCGTTTGTTAAAATGTTCAATGTCACAGTGTCTTTCACACTGGACCATAGAAATAAAAGATGAACGACATGACAGTTTTACAGAAGTCAAGCCGAAACACTGGAGTCGCCCCCTGGTGGCTGGCTGCAGTAAAGGTCATAAACCCCGCCCCCTCCATGTTAGCCGTTGGGACATGGGCCAAATTTAAAAAAAAAGCTAAGTAAATATCAAACACAATTGTACTCTCAGAATCTATTATGCAATCATTATTATTATGCATTTAAGCTCATTGTTTTTTCGTAGCTGCATATTTTCTCTACTTTACAGTATCAGAGACAGAAGTTAACAGCTAGCTTGTGGACATGTTGGAGCATTTTAGCAGCTACAGACAAAGATTTTTTAAATGATAGTTTGCTTATGGTATGCACATCAACATGTTTAACATTATTGTCAAAAGGCATTGTATTATTGTCCAAAATGTATTAACGAACCACACTCACTCCTAGCACATTCTTAGTAGAATTACATTGAACACAAGTATTAGTTAGTTTGTCTTTCATCAGTAACTTCATTAACAAACAACCTTCATTCTTTTAGCTGTTACTTTTTACAAGGAAAGTGGGAGAGTGGAGGGAAATCAGACGTACATAAATGTACATATATTATGACAGTCAATGCTTGTAAAATCAGCTGAAAAGAGTCTTGAAAAACACATTATTAAATTGTTGTCTTTAATAGCAGAGAATAGATAATTTCACGGTTCAGAGGATGACTAAAAGTAACTTCGTGCTTTCAATTAGTACCAATATAAATTCTATTGGGAGGCTGAAAAAAGACACCTTTTTTTCTTTGATTACGCTTCTGTGAAATATGCATCATCAAGACTGTTCAGGTGTAAAAATGCTGTTATCGCTGAGCTTATTCACAAGCGGATGGCATAATTGTTAATCAGCTTTGTGGAAGAAAACTGTTAAGACTGAGTAAACATAGTAAATACGCATATTGTAATACCACATGGGGAAAAATGATTTAAGATGATTTTTTTTCTTGCTTTTTTTTGTGATTTATTTTTCACTACACACTAGAGAGAAAAAAAAACATAAACCCACTAAGAGACCCCTGCCTTATACACACAAACAAATCAGTAAAAGAAAAAATGCTGGAGTTTAAAAAAAAAAGATTATTTAAAATGTTGGCTCCAGTTTGAAATTACAAAGCAGTATTTAAAAAAAAAAATGTTTTGAGCCATTCTTTCAAATATAAGATAATACAAAAAAACTTAATTTCTAAGAATGAATTATGAGTTTGTTTAAAAAAATATTTTTTAAATCTCTATATATAAAGCAATCATTTTTCAATATCAACACAGTTGTATCTACAGAAGACACGACATAGACAGATAAACCTAAAACTATATATACGCCATGATATAAATTGTGTTTGGCTTAAAGGAAAAAAAAGACAGGTCAGCTATAATTCTGTGGCGTTCTGCTGGAAGAATTATAGCTGTACTGGAGCTCGAGCAGCCAGGGCTCTCCTAAAGAAGGACGTCCCCCCTCTGCATCATCCACAGTGGGGGAGGATGTGGCTGTTTTCTGCCTCGAAGGAAGACGTTGGCCAGGGACCATAATGCCTGCAGCCGCTAGCAAAGCCCCCTAAAATATTCATCACATAACTTTTCTGTGTGACTATATGTTTTTAGCAGATGGTTACATTTTTGAGTGGAGAACAAAGTTGTAAAAGGAATATGATTTCACTTGTTGCCATGGGAACAGAGATGGATGAAGATGTTTCATGGTTCACTGGTTGCCTCGTCTCTCCTTATGTGTGTATGTACGTGTGTGTGTGTGTGTGTCTGGGCGACTCCGCACATGTCTCACTTTGTCTCCATGCCTCTGAGTGTACATATAGTATGCATGTGCATGCATTCGCATAAGGAAGTGCTTTATGTAACTATTTGAATTTGTAAGTGGGCAGCAGATTCTGCTGTCACTTAATTTCTCTGAAGGATATTATGTTAAGTTGCTCAGTGAAAGGTCAGTGCAGTTCCAAGAGAGGATCATTTCCTAATGCACTATTACAAGACGTATCAAGCTGCTAGTATTATAGAAATAATAAACGCTCTTGTCAGAAGCTCTATTCAGAGCATGATTTATTTTGCTCTGTGATGGTGAAGTGGTGCTCATTTCACAGTGTATTAGCTGACTGTCTAAATAGTGATGATTCAGTAGCATGGCTACTCGTCGTCACATGACACATGAAAGGGAGGATCTGTCGATAAATGCGACAATAACAGAAGCCCAAGTTATCTTGTGCCGTTTTTCAGCCGCATTTCAAAACGAGTGTTCTTCCATTCGAGGGGAGCTAATTAGATTGTGTGAGTTGCATGATATGCGGTCCTACACATAAAAGCCCCGCTGTGGAGATGAGCAACGGTTGCCTGTACCCCAGACAGTGCTGATAGTAGAGCCACTCCTTTAATTCCACTCTTAAAAATCAGATCCTAATTGGGTGTCTGATTTTAGTAACTTGTTCAGCAATTTAAGAAAATTGCTTTTTGAAATGTAACAATTTCAGTGATCTTAAGCGTCTCATTTCTCATTCCGTGCACTCCACTGAGGACTGTCTCTTTTCAGGCCTCATCAGGCAGTAATTGAAAGGTCCTCCTTTGCCTGTAAACCATTGACCCCATAGAATTTATCATGCAGTTCATTTGGAAGCATGAAACACAGTTGTTCAAGCCCTTCAGGAGGTTCAAAGAAGAAAGGAAGAAAATATTTGGTGGATAATTTTTTAAAGCCATTACTCACCAGGGCGGTGAGAAAAATCTCAGTGGGGGAATATGGAAAATCTGCATGCAAAATGTTCATATGACATCTATGGACACACGGTTTCGGTGCAAATTATCTGTGTTGCCATGTTGCATTTTTCAACCCACACAACAAAAAGCATCCAGACAGAGAAGTTACAAGATATGGCCAAGTTCAACAGCAGCCGGGATACGATGAAGATGCTAATGTAGCTGATACGAGCTGGCTCATAAGCTAATATTACAATATTACAATATTACACTGTCTGCTTTTCTCCTCTTCGCTTCCAGACTGGTCTCCCCTCAAAAACGACCCAATAGGTCGTTTGTACAGGCAGCAATAAAACAACACATATTTACATTTGAGACTGTCCTCCCCCGCCCTCTAGTGGATGTAATAATTATGAATTAGTTGTATAATAGACGTTAATAGAAGTTGCACTCGGGGGAATCCATTTATTTACTCTTTATTTTTTGCCCTAAACTTAGATCACTGGTTTCGTAGCCTAAATAGCTGAAACTGAAGCTTTACGGGAACCTTATGTGTATGTATAATGACGTGTGCACTATTTTTAGAAGCGCTCCGCTCTGTACCAGGAAACGCTCATATGGGTCATTTTGACAAACAACCTTTTATGTCGTTAGGTTGTAGATCTTGTTGTAGCTTCCTCTGTCGATGTCCTCTTCAGTCTCTTCGCCTCTACTGTGATGTTCACAACGGCTGCTGAACCCGTACCCCCGCCCCACGCCCTGGACCTGAATCCCTCATCCTCATAGTGGTCCAAAGCAAAAGCTCCTGTACTTTTAGCAGCAAGCTAGCTATGACCTATGACCCAGAGGTGTGACATCAGATGGAAAAAATGATTTCATTGGTCCAATATATTTTTCAGCCAGAGGCAGCAGTTAAGATGCTGGTATATTGAGTTTTTGTTTACATTTTCTTTCTTGATTCTTAGAGTGTAATACTCCTGCAGACATCAGAATACACACATAAACACACACACATTTACTGCACATGTCCGAGCACACATATGCACACACACAAACCTATTACAATTTATTAAATCTAACTTGGCAGCATGCAGCTCTAAGACACCACATGAAGAATGTAGTTATTAGAGGGGGCACCTGCAGACTGAGCATGGAGCCTTTTATTTTGTTCCTGTGACAAAGAGGAAGACAAAATTTCCACAGAGGCATGTATGAGTGGTGAAGTGTAGCTTAATGGGATGGTTTTATTCATCAAGCGAGGTCTGTGCACTCGTCCACTGCGAAGCTGCCTTGAGGGACAGTGAGTGATTCCGACCACTCAGCCTCATTATGGAATCATATTAATATTTAAGGGGTTGGAATTGAGGAATAAAGAGGGTAATTGATAGCATCAGAATGGAAGTGTTTGAACCCTGCTACAATATGTGCTAAAAACGCAGCTAAACCGATCCTCGTTTTTTTTAAGTGATAAAATTGTTGGGAATAAATCTAACCCTTGAACCTAGTTGCGAATGGCATACGCGGTCACAGACGAACATGAAAGACACAAATGACTGGCTGATGAGTCGTGCCAAGCAGAGGAGATTGAGTCATAGCAGAAGCAGTGGTGTTTTTCTCTCTCGCTGCAGCTACAGAACCACAGGCCAGCCTTTTCTACAGAACAATGGGGGAAAAAACAACACAAGCCTATTTGTTTCCATTTCCTGTTTATTTTGATACACCCTGCTACGCAAGGTTATCTAGATTAAGTACTCAGAAAAAGGACAGTAACCTTTAAGGTCTTCACTGTGTGTGTGCGTGCATGTGTGTGTTAATCAGCTGATTAGACTGTATGGAAGGAAAGTGACATGTAAGCATAAATGAGTCTGCAGGCAAGTAGACTGTGAATGATAATGATGCTCAGGAGTTCTACTTAGCATAACATAAGGGACTTCTGCTTGTGCTCATGGCATTCTTCAGAACGTAGTCAGTGGACTTTGTTACAGAGTAGCACTAATTAGGCTTTACCACGTTTAGCCAGCGGCTCTACAAAAAAGCACCATTGTGGCTCGTTTCTGGATCTCGTGCATGATTTAGCCCGAGCGTTGCATCAGCCAGTTCTGGAGATGAATGCTAACTTCTACTGTTACCTGTTATGAGAGCAGCATATGGAGGTACCGCCGTGCAGGTGCAGGCAGCCTGTTATTTGATTGTTACCTAGAGATTGATAATCATACAACAAAGGTATCAGGATGATGTTCAGTCTGGATGCTTTTTAGATAGAGCAGAAAAAACTGCCAGTACACAGACAGATTGCTAACAGATGCCAGCGCACCTGTAGCTCCTAATCGACTTCATTTTCTGTTTTAGGGGAAAGGAAGGTGTTAGACAGGCAACAGGCCTTCAATTAAAAAAATTATATAATAGTGTTAGTGAAAAGGCAAAAAACTATAGTTACTTTTCATCATATAGAATAAGTAGTACATACTAGATGCATCATACTCGATTAAGCTTGCATCAAAGGCTGTAAAAGGTTAGTTAAAGGGGCAGTTCACCCCAAAATCAGAAAGACATATTTTTCATGTTACTTATAGGACTATTTATCAATCTAGTTTGTTTTGGTGTGAGTTGCAAAGTGTTGGAGATATTGGCTTTAATCTGTCAGCATTTCCTCAGATATAATGGAACTAAATGCCAATTGATTTTTGTCGTTCAAAGGGCCAAAAATCACATTGACTATCACATGACTAGATTACTTAAAATAATCCCCAGGCCTTGTTTTGAGCAGTTTCATGTAGGAGCTTTTTCTTTTCTACTATAGTTCCTACATGAAACTGCTCACAACAAGGTTTGTGGGCATTGCTGTAGAGTTTTTCAAAAATATTTTTTGAACACTTTGAGCATCACAAGCTAAGTGCCATCTCCTTCCATTATATTTGAGAGAACGCAGACATTTTTACAACAGTTATCTCCAATATTCACACTAGTTTCATATCTAGATTGATAAACAGCACTACAGATATTTGGCTGAATTGCTCCTTTAATATTCTATATAAGTTAAAATAGGCAAGTAACCACACATCATTTTTACACTATCCATTAATTTCATCATTTTTTAATCTCACACTTTACTACAGCATTATGTGCCTCTGTGTATTTTATAGCCCAAATGAATGATTGTTATTCAAGCAATTGCTTAGCTGCACTTAAGCACTAGTTTGGGCAGCATCTCCTCATTAGGTTTTGTCAAAGCAAGCAAGTGTACATACTAATAAGACCTCATTACCGAAAGGTCCGCACAAGATCATTTTTATTTTTGCACATTAAGTATTAAAACAAACACAGATCAAATCTTTTCTTTGTGTTGCTAATAGAAACAGTGGGAGTTATAAAGAACGTAGTAGCTATACAAAGGCTGTGTTGAATGAGGGGTGTGTGATTAAGCAGCAGGGCCTCAGAATACTAAGATGTGGTGTCTATTGCCTGAGAAAAAAAAAAAAAGAAAAGCATTAATGCACTGACTGCAGCCAGTGAATTTTTCTTGTGGAGTGCCTGTGTTGGTATAAATAGATAGCCAATTTGTAAAATCGTCCGCCTGAACATAAGCATCTTGGGCCACTCTAATTGGTCAATTTCCCGCCTGTATTGAGTGCCTAGATTGATTTATTGCCTTTTTTAAAAGGCCGTAGGGACTCGCAGAACAGCTGTGCCAGCCGTCCGTGCCGGAACTGTTATGAAAACAAGGGGCTGAGTGCTGAGCGTCGGACAGCAGTCGCGGCAGCAAACGGCGAGTAGAATGGAGCAGAGCGGCATGGCAGACAGCTGGCAAAGACAGCGTCTGCTGTCTGGCACCACTGGAGATGCAGGATTTATTTCAGCAAACACTGCTGAGTGGAGAAGCCCTGCCCTGGTGGAGATCTCTCCCTTTCTCACACAAACACACAACCAGGAATTAACTTGATTGCTGCAATGCCTTAACCATATGAGGGGCCTGTGTGATTGGAGCCAGAGAATAGACATTTTTCATGTCATGATATCCCCCCCTCCCATCCACTTGACATGGAGAGGGCTCAGAGAGAGCGGATTTGAGTGTTCTGTCTCTCGGGGCTTGAGTGATCGCTCCCCAACCTGAGCATATCTCGGCTGAATCCGGCTGTTTGTGAGCAATCATAGTGATTTACTCTCCTGCCTCGTATCTTGCTGAAACAATTCCATCACACATGAGATTTAGAATAATATATCCATCGACTTGCGCGCACGCGACCTGTCTGAGCTTTGCAGTTTGTTTTACGAGCTCCTATCAGTGTGTATCTCTGTATTTAGAGGTGTGAATGGAGTAATAGTCAGCGTTTGAGGCAGAACGCAACATAAAAAGCTGTTTAGGGTAAGATGTTGTTTTTTTTTGCAAAGAGCTTCTTTTAGGTGTAACCTACAGCGTGACTTATGACCCGTGTGGGAAGAAACAAAAGCGCTTGCTCAGTATGAAAAATATTTGAAAGACTGTGTAAGTGTAACGTGCATCTGCTTCGTGTAAATCCGAAAAAAATGTTTCCTTAAATACAAGCACATGCTTGTATTTTCTCTCACCACTACACATTTTTTCCATCGTGTCTTTTTTCCCTCTTTTTGATTACATTAGTGAAAATAGTTTGAGACATCACTTGCTCTCACACTCTTTATTTCCATGTGTCTGTTTTAATTCCAAAAAGTAACAATGAGTATTGCTATTTTGTGGTTCCGACACTGTGGCATTCAATGAAACATCTGAGATAATCCACTCCACGCTGAAGCATCTACTGTAAGCATCCTAGCCAAGCCATTGACTCTGGTTCTCTTGCGAAATGTGAGAGCAGATAGCTAAGTGTCTCCTTTTTGAACTGTGATTCTTAGAAATTCCTGTATTTAGCACTGGGGATCTGGAGCCTGAGCCTTCCACAGGCATTTGAATGCACATTTCGTGAGTTCTCCACTAAAGGCAAAAAAAAAAGGAGAGAGACCAAGAGAGAGAGTGTGTGTGTGCAAAAGTGTGTGAAAGAGAGAATGAAAGAGAGAGAGAGAGAGAGAGAGAGAGACGGAGAGGGAGAGAGTAATCGCACAGTCTTCATCTAGTACTTAACTTTAGGAAATATGAGTCTGGTTGAAGATGAAAGGGACTTAATCTCAAATGCCTCAAATGCCTCTCTCCTCTACTCTTTCTCTGTCTGTCTTTCTCACTGCCTGCTGCCCACTGGGACTGGCCCATTCCAGCACATTGGAGTGCATTATGTAATCCCCTCCAAGTCTCCACGCCCTGCAGTAATGGTTTAATTAGGGGAGGGGAGGCAGGCATCATGGCATCCCACCTGCCATCACTTCTCAAACATTCACCAAGTGATTTCTCCACCAGAGACACCTCACAATCTATCAGTAGTCCTCCACACTCTTTGATAAACACTATCTGATTGATATCTTTTTAAGCTGTTAGCATTGTGCCTGCTGATGCATACCGAGATGCAGAGTTAACAGAGCTCGTCTGTTCATTGTCCCTCGTGCAGCTTGTGGCCCCAGCCTCCTATCCTCTTTCCTTTCCCTCCAGCAGCCTCTCTCTCTCTCCCTCTCTCTCTCCCTCTCTCTCCACCCCACCCAGTCCCTAGCCAGCAAGCCAGCCAGCCAGCCAGTGCGGGCGTGCTCAGTCTGTCAACACTTCCACAGCACTCACAGTGTTTGAATGGAAACAGGAGGAAACCACACCGACTTGCCAGAACAGGCCTCAGAAAGCAGGGGGTTAATACCAGCTAGAGTATGATGTAACTCAGTCCGCCACACTTAAGCCTTTCACTAGCCGACTGTGTTTTAATAGATATTAGCTCCGTTCCAGTTGTGTGGATGTTAAACATTTCAAATTGTTAGGTAACAATGTTTATACTTTAAACACTGCACAGGGTTACAGTGGGCATTGAGGGATTTCTGTTATTATATGAGGAAACACAAACCTTCATTTGTATTTCAAGCTGCACTCAATGTATACAGAAGACTTATTATATATTAGGGATGCACAATATAGGTTTTTCAAGCAGATACCTATAACCAACAATTATCTGCTTCTTGTGCTACAGAGATACAGTAAACAATAATTTTCACATTTTTGTATTTTAAAAAATAACCTGTAGACTGAAGTGAAGTTAGCAAATACTTATCATTTAATATTCAATAACTCTGACCTAAAACAATCTGACTCAGTTCTGACTTTTTTCTAGCAATCTGATTAAGAATTTAAATAAATGTTTTGACAAAATTTGTTAAATCAGAATGTCAATAGGCAGATCGTCAACTTTAAATGAACATTGCGCCTCCTACTGTATTGGAGTGTGTAGATAAATGCTGAACATTTGAAGTCAATAAAAGCATTTTCTCTTTGCATTATTACCTGATAATTTATTGGCTATAATTTAATTACTGGAATAATACAACCCCGATTCCATAAAAATTGTGATGCTGTGTAAAACGTAAGTAAAACACTATGCATTGCATTCATAATGTTAATTTACAAAAACTAAAGTTTATCCGTTCAAACATAAAATATTCTGACTTTGTACAGTTTTCATTTGAATATATGTAAATATATATATGCAAATAATCTCTTTCTGTTCGATTGACAATTGATATTGGAATAGAGATTGTAGATAATAATATAAATATTTAAATATATTTATATTTAATTAAGCTTGATTACATCTTCTGCTGTCTGGCAGAGCATCCTACCTGCTGCAAATTAGCAATTAAAAAAAAAGTGCTGATTATTCAGTGTACCTGTTGAAATCATGTGGCATACTTTGAATAGCCAATTAATTTATTAAATCTAAAGAGCAAAATTTGTGAAAAAATGTACTGCCATTTACTTGTTTTGTTAACGTTTGTTTTTCGCACGAGACGGTTGAAAGTCAAGTTTCTCAAAAGGTCTTTTGTGCAGCATGCAGGCTTCCTGGGCCTCATGAAAGCACACCTGGGCCTCATTTAACCCAGCCCTGTTGTTCATCACCAAACAACCTGTGACTTATTAGAGTTTCAACAGCCTTTGTTGATATATTGTATAATCACAGAGTTGAATTGTGACTTGAAGTGACTTGTTTATGTTGGTGCACACTGTAGCGAGCCCTCTGGTGCTCCTCATGTGAAGGGCTTATCAGTGAGCGACGAGGCCAGCCCCACTCCAGGGCGGAAATCTGCCTTTCCCAGGAAGAGATTCACTCTGCTCCCGGCACAAACACATGCACACATGCGCACACAAACAAACGCACATTTTGCATAGGGTTAACAGCACTTCCTTCACCGTCCTCGCTGTCCTGGAGGGCTGGGAAGAATTAAGCAGAATTTGATAATGACTTATTAAAAACTGTGGCTGAATAAATGAAGTGTGTTGTGTAGCCATTAGAGGATGGGAGCTATTATGTTAAACGTTTTGATTTGTGAAGTGGGGTGTGGACTTGCTAATCCAGAGACAGTTGGGGATGCTGGAGGGAGGAATCAAGCCATGCATATAATATGAGAACATTAGGTTGATGTACACAGACGGGTGCTTCTGAGCAAGAGAAATGGGGATGATCGATGAACTCCAGAAGGAAAAAATGACGGAAATAAAATTAGCGTAATCACCCCATAAAGCTTTAAGTAGATCAGAGATAGAGTTGTGCTAAAAATCCACAAAATGTCCACAACAGATCATTTTTATTTAACTTACGGTTTTATCTCTACAAGTCTGATCCCTTTTCAAAAAGTCTTTCATGTTACGGGTGAAGGTTGAAAAGCTATATCTATTCATAGACAGATGTTACTGTATTATAGCTTGGCCGAAGCAGGCCAATGAGGATGGAGCATTTCTCTTCAGCATTTTCCAGCCCTGACTGCCAGACTCCGTCTGAGACTGATAAATCACCCTGCCCCAGCCCTTCTCCTGTGTTTTCTTTTCAAATGTAGAATCGATGGATTTTTCCTTCATTTCATTGACCTGTGCATAATGGTGCTCTCACTCCTCTACCATTGGGAAGGAGCCCAGCGCTGCAGACGTGCTTGCCCAGGCAAAGACAGGCGGCCTGGGCTTTGTGTTGCTTATTGTTCAGCCTGGAGAAATTAATGTGCTGTGAAATTAGCATTTTATCTGACTGCAGATACAGTAATGGAGGCAATTAGAGTGCAGGGGAGAAGCAGTGCTTGGGGTAGTGGAGAGGTAAGGGACAATCCTCGAGCTGCAGGAGCCCAGCGGAGAGTTGCACAGCCGGCCTCACAGATAACACAATCACCTCCGTCTGGCAAGCAACACAGTCTGACTAGAATGTCTGCTGGTTAATAAAGACCACATTTGTTGTATGAAATGACACTGTATCGTTTTGATTAGCTAACTGGGAAACCACACTGGAAAAAAAATGACTGTAATGCAATATCTTTTATTCATATGTTAGCAGGAAGGGTGATCTTTTTATGCATGTGACGCTGGTGCTCTGCTGTTGATTTTTACCGGATTTTTTTTTTTTTTCTTTCTGAGTTGCACGGTCGACAGAACTGATAGTTGAAATTATTGGAATGGGATGGGGGTGAGGCAATGAAATCAATGCACATTTTGAGCTTGGATCATTTCTCATCAGTTATTTTCAGACATGACATTGTGTATTTACAGCTGCAGGGGCGCATTGTCATCTCTCTTTATCACGTCTCCAGATTGAAATTGATCTCTCCGATTGTGAGCCACGGGCAAGGAGATGGACCTTATCAGATGCTGAGGAGCTGCCAGTACGCTATGTTGTCACCTGAAGCCTCGTAGATTGTTTATTTATTCTTCAAAAGACTCTCTGATGTGATGCTGGAGGGGAGATGCTAACAAAATGTTTAATTCTGTGAGCTCGGAGACAATTGCGGCACCAACCCATGATCCTGTTCTGGTCTGCTGAGGTTGTACCTGTCTCTACAGTCTGCCCATACAGCGTTATTAGACACTCATACTGTTATTGCATTCCTGTGTTATAATGTACTTATGGAACTGTATATCCCTCTGGCTTCCCTCTGAACATCCTGTCAAGGTCTGAGTCAAATATTGACATAGCTTATAGTTACAACTGAAAAAATGTCTTCAAAGTTTGCCGTGTAGAGAATAGATGAAGTGTTCTCCCTTTGGTCCACATGACCTCCTGAGTGCTTTGTTTGTTTAGCGAGAGCACAGTCAAACAGGTGCACAAAGACCGCTGGTGAAGAAATCCTTTAAGTATATTTTTTTTTACCACAAAATATCGAGCAAAAGTAAAGTGAAACTGGGTTTGTAAAACAAACTCAAATTTCATATGTTCGTATTTGTATTCGATATAAGAATAAATCCTCCTTGTTGTTGTTTTTCACCAGTGAGAGCAAATAAATTGCTCTTTTTCTTGCATTTCTCGTGTGATTATAAAAGCAATTATGGCGGTATGAACCCCCTTTCTTGTTATTACTAATTCCCTAATTTTCTGCAAACATGTGGGTTCAAGCAAGTGTAACGGAAACTTTATTTTTTTTCTCTTTTAAATCTGTTGGGGCGAAGCCAGCCACCCACCTCCAGTCCCCCCTCTGCTTTTCTGAGTAAAGACAGCATGACTTCTGCAGTTGGAGGATCACGCCCAATAAGAACATTATCCCAAAGAGTGCACTGGGCTGGCAAGAGTCTGAGATAATACCCCTTCCTCTTAAACTCCACCAGCTCCAGCTCACAAAGTAGAGGCAGAGACAGGGAGACCTTACCAAATGATACCCCACAGCACCCATGAAACCAATTGTTCCCCCGCCACCTTATGCTCTAGGGAGGAAAGCGAAGGGATAGCCGGATGTCTGCATAATAACCTTATTCTCAAACATGAGGGTGTAGTCCGTGTGTCCATTAGTGTCAACACACCGATGCTAAATGGGCCCGGGCTGTCTTTTCTTTTTAGCTGCAGAGTGTTTCTCTGTCTGTGTAGACTGTGGTAGTTGGTCCACAGGGTATTATCCATTCTGATTGGGAGGCTGTGCTGCCTCTGAGGAGAGGGAGATAGATGAGGACATGCCACAGTGCTGAGGTATGTGTATGATTAGAGAGGCAGCTCTGATACCTGTCACCGGCAGCATGTTTACGTGCTAAATGATGCTGATCAAATGGATGAGTGCCAGCGGTGCAGCAGATGAATGAGAGGTCTTAAGCAGTCATTTACAATATCTTCGGTGTGAGATTAGCCACATTACACAGCGATACTTACGAGCGACACCTTTGTCTGAGAGAGCTCATCTTGAAAATACAAATGGGATTCCTGCAGCCCCGTGCTTTTCTCCTCTCACTCTCTCCTTTACAGCTCGTCATTGTGAGGCGAATTGAAAGCCTCTCTTCTCATTAAGGCTAGTGTTGAAGTGGGCAGTGTTACGCAACTGAGTTATCTGCCCAGCAGCCCCTGGCTTACAGAAGACAAACCCTCTTCTCAGCGCCTGTGCCTTCTCTGTGCTCTCCCACTGATCTCAGACCAGGTGTTGTGGCTTAGGCCGACATTCGGCAAGGGGGCCGAATCTGTCCCGAGTCCAGCGTAATCAGAAGGCCCCAGGTTGAACGCAGACTTGGCCCGGGGCCCTCACATCTTGTTTGAGTTAACAACACAAGCTGAATGGCCTGTTTACAATCTCCACAGCAGGGGCAGAAAACCTCACCAAATCTGTCTGGATGGCTGTCAGATGTGGAACAGATGTGCTGAAATGGAGGAAATTATGTCACTTCTTTTTCCCCTCTCTCATGTGACCATGATGACTAAAGAGCCGTGATCAGGGTGATGTGATTACGCAGAGGGAGACTCGCGCCGCGGTGACAGTTGTGCCGTGTCTGTTTTTTTCTTCAGCGGCTTCACGAGCCACATAGCAGGGACACTGTTCCTTACATGCATCACAATGCCCTCTACAGGTGCATGTTGGTGACATTCTTTTTCACTCACTAAATCAGAGCAAGAAATATACAAAGCTCTTGTTTTGATTAAGAAATCCTGCAACGGTTCACAGCGATCATAACTACTGAGAGAGAGCAGAGGAAGCCTGCAGTGCTTCTATTCACATGCAGGTAAATATCAGTAAAGGCCACCTGGAAAAAGAGTTCCCTGTAAACATTGTTCCTCCCGAGAAGGAACAATAAAGTGGTTGGCCAGTCTGTGGCAGCATTAAAAATGTACACTGTCAAAGGTAAAGGAACAGCTTGCTTACTTTACCTCAAATATTTATTCAATCTCATGGGCCTTGAAAGCTTCGACGTGGGTTGCTTGAAGGGGTAAAATATAGAGTTGTGCTCGTGTGTGTGTGTGAGGGAGAGGGAGTGTAAAAGAGAGATACCTGGTCACACCTTGCTATCACTCTGGGCTTCATTCTGTGATGCTGCATCTCACTGAGGGCCAAGCAAGGAAGCAGAGTGCACTTACTGCCAGTGCCCAGGGACATCCATCACAATGGCTGTGATGTATACAGCCATACATCCATTAAGATGAGAAAGAATTGGACTCTAAAGACTCTTTGACGTTGTGTGTGCAGGCCCGTAGCTATTCCTGCAACATCACCTTCTTTTTTATTTTATTTTTTACACTACAAATTTTTTTTACAAGTATAATAAAAGATAAACTAAAAAATAAATAAAAATACAGTCAGATTAAATACAAAAAAATTCTATTTTTGCAATAATAAATAAGTAAATAAGGTCTGTGTGTTCAAGGTAATTAAGATAAAAGGGTTCTATAGTGCTATAGGTATTTTATTTTCTAAGAATATACATGCAAACAATTCCTTTAGCCATTTACCAACACTTGGGCTATTGACATCATTCTATAATAGTACTATCATCCATTTCTGCAACAAACAAATCTAAAAAGAACATCAACATCAACATCAATTTCTTTCATATCAGCCTACTTTGACATGGAGCACTGCTACAAATTGTTTATGTGTTTATGTTTGACTAGCGTGTGGCGCAGCATCGACTTGATTAGTTTATTTGTTTTAATGCATCTCCTGCCTCCGTCTCCTTATGGATGAGCGAGCTCACATTAGCAAAACATGTGCAATGTTTCAATTATAGTGATAATTTACCTCATGCACTGGAAGGGGAAGTAGATTATGAGTGCAGGGAGAGATGAGACGGTTCATAATGAATGCTAGGTGTATTGCCTTGTGCGTGTTTTTCTCTCGTGAGCTCATGTTTCACTCACTGTCCCTGTGTGATCACCGCAGACAGGCAGACGATGAGCCGACGGAAAGACCAAAAAGTGTGTATTTTTAGAGCTCACTTTAGTTTTAATTAAAATATTGAAATGGACAATAAGAGCATTGTCAAGGTTTTTTTTTGTGCATCCTTCTTCCCCTCTGCACATGCTGACACGTTGGGATGTTTCATTTTCAACAATGAGTCTTTCCCTCTGTCTTTTGGATATTCTTAAATCTCTTATCTTATTAATCTTTAAAAAAAAAAGAAGGCTTTTTGCCGCAGGCTGCAGAAGAGGAATTTGTGTTTAGTGGATTCCTGTTCCCAGATGAGGAGAGCTAAATGAGTTTGGAGGCTTCCTGAATGCTCTATAATTGTGATGAGGCTCTGTTCCTCTGAACAATTAAAGATGCAGGAGCCCTGTCTCTTCTGAGATCCATCCCAGATCACTATCGTAGAGTCTTCCCAGCAACGCATTGTCGTGGCATGATGACCACCTATCTCTTTTTACTGCCCAGCTACTACTTTAAGAGAAAAATCTCAAGGTCGGCATCATGCCCAACGCTATTATCAATTTATTACTCGCTGTCAAAGCATTAGAGGGTAGAAACAGAGGACTTGCCAGTCTCCCCAGTGGTCCAGCCCCCCCCCCTTTCCTCTTCTGCTCCCAGTCTCACATAGCAGGCTTTATTTGTCCCCTCAGAACAAAGCGGAGAACAAAGCTGCATAGCCGTCTGGTCTGTGGAGCTGTGTGGCTATGCTAATGTCTCTAGGCTGGTTGGAGTCTTATTGAATGGGTGAGCAGAAGAGGTAAATAAGCGTGTCTGGATGAGAGGTGGGGGCCAGCGGGTGAAAGAGATGAAGTAATAGACTATTCCAAGGGTCAGCCCATGTGAATGCAAATATTTATATAAGTGATTAAAATACCCTCCCCACATCCCGCCCACTTCATTTAAATGAGGGACTAAACTGTAAAACGATTCATCTCCTAAAGGCAAGTCTGAAAGAGGAAGCAGGAAGAGGCATTTGTGGGTGGAAAAAAGAGCAAACAAATAGTGACGTAAATCTGACTCACTCGTCTTTTGCCTTCACAATGCAAAGATTAGAGCAGCAGGCTCTTTCGGGGATGCAGATTTCATCCCTTGCTTTTCTTAGACTTTCATCCTCACAGTGACGAGTCTGTGGAATTTCACACTGTCACAGCCATTTCTACAAAGGGTCAGAATTGCTAATCTTGCTAGCAATATTGCTATCTTCGTCCTTTTTACCTCTGAAAATGCATGTTTTGTGGGAGATGTTTTGATAAAATAGCAGATGAACTGTTTTTATGTACGGATGCATAATGGAGTGGTTCCAAATCTTTTTCATGATATTCATGATTATATTTATCACAAGAAATGCATAAAAATTCCTTTAGTGAATCATTCTTTCAAAGGGCTGGATGCATCCACTTTATGCAGACTGGGCTTTTCAACCCTGCACAGAGCAAGATGTGAGAGCTCTGGATATTAGTTTTATGTTATCCTCGACAACGTTTATCTAATCAACATTTTCATATCGTCAAATCTTGTGATTTCTCCGTATGATGGGCGCAACAAATGGATTCTCAAGTCAGTTTCAAACCGTGACCTGCGGCGATTTGTCACAGAACCAATCAGGTTTGTCTCAGTCATCTCCTCATCTGATAACGTTGGGGAATCCTGAGGTGCAGACACTTTAACATGCAGCTGTCTAGATCTGTGTCCTGCTCTAATTGAAATCAGGATGCGATAACATGCTCATTATGGAGGAAGTCTGAAGAGATGGACTCGAGCCAACATCCCTGCCAGGGCTCTGCCTTGATGTAGTGTTGATGTGGCAGGCTTGACCACTTATTTTTAATCATAAATCAATGTCTCCAGCAGTGTAGTATTTCATCTTACAACACATAGACCGTGGAGAAGTTGAGTCAGCGTGCGAGTGTCTCCAGTCGCATTTGAAGCTGATTAGCCTATCATCATCTAACAACAACATTGTTCCCAGTGTGCCGCTGCTTGGGAGTGGAGCGATTTGCTTTTTATTTTGATGCCTTAATGAAAGCTTTGTGCTGAGATATAGCCCTGTTAAGCACCATTAACAAGTTGGATGTTACAGTAGATCGCATCCTCAGGCATCCTGTTGTCACTCACTGTGGCTGCATCGTCAGATTATGGAAGTTTCTCCTGACAGAGGGAAACTTATCACCACTGAACTGATGATTAGAAAGGTCAAAGTTGTTTTTATTTGATGTTTTTAGACTCACATGGGGTCTTTGTGCATCTACTCTTAATTTAAACTATGTAGATAATTTTGTTAAAATTAATTCCACTGAAATCTACTTTTTTGTTGCAGATTAGTGTTTCTGTTTTTACTTGTGACCTTCTGAGGTCAAAGTTAAAAAAAAAGTAAAAAACTACAGATACTGTCACCTATATTGTTACCTAAATATTTGGCAAATACTGACAACTTAGAACAATAAATATTACATTGTCAAGGACACTTTTGAATAATGAAATGTGAGTTTTGTATGTTTGTTTGTGATTTACTCCTCCTTTTCTGATCAGTGTTCCCTCTCAGTTTTTTTGTTGTTGAGAATTTCTCTTTTCTAAACCATTACATTGTTTGTTTGTTTTCTCCAGAGTAACAGTAGTTTGGCTGTTTAGGCCCACAAACACCAAACCTACCTCAAAGAAATAGCAGCAACAGAGGCTGATTGTTGCAATGGCCAACTAGCACACATGTTCTGTACCTGCATGAGAGGAAACAACTCTCCATACCAGCAAACAAAGCCAATAACAAAGCAGTGATGCATCACATTTTCACACTTATCAGTTGTTTCATTCAAGATGGAAACATTAGAAGAGCCTTTCATGTGTGCCCCCTTTATTTTAGTCCGTTTTTGCTCAAGCTGAGCAGCCAATCAGAGTGACTTCCTTAATCGACGGGCCCTACCACTCATTCAGCATGCTGACAACAAGGGCCGACTAATGTCAAGGGTGTGGGACGCACTGCAAAAACTAGGGCCAAAGACACTTACTGACAGCCTGACAATGGCCAAGGACTGCCCGTTGACCTGGTGTGTCAGTGCCATTCAACTGCATGTTTGTTCAGCTATGAAAGAACCATCCTTTCCTTTTTTACTCTAAGTCCTTTCATTTTATAAGTACTTAGAAGAGTACTAAGTTAAAATCCCTAAAGTTATTTTTAGTAGCCGACTAATGTGTGAATGTGTACTATCCTTTAAAAAAATGTGTGTGTGTGTATATATATATATATATATCTACAGCACTCAGTGTGTTACACTACACTACATTACCTATCCTCTCAATAGTCTAATGAAATGCTAATGGCTGTAAAGGGAGTGATTGAACAGGCCTCAGGTATCCACATTATGAAATAATGAGTGTGGCCACTCACAAAGCAAAACATGGCTGTTTACTCAAACCTGGTTGTCAGGAAGTATTGATTGCTTCATGCCTCATCATCAGAGATAATTACACAATAATGTGCTGGATACTCAGTAATGGCTCTGAGATAAAGCAGAAAAATCACTGTAAAATCGGACTTTATTGATAAAAATCCAGTATAATTGAAGCCGTTTCTAACAAGAAGTATGACTCTCACTCTCATGGTATTTTAACGATTAGTAATGTTATTGGTAGTATTTTTGATGTACTGCAGCACTGCAGATGTATGCTGGAAAGAGTTAGATGGGTAGTAAGCGAGCTGCATTATGAGCTCAGCTTGGGAAAGTCTTTTGGACTATCTGATGTCAAAAGGAATTATTTCATTTCCTCCATCTAGGCCCTTTAGTGGTCATCAGGGAACATTAGACATGGCGCCGCAAATCCCTCCGACTTTGGTGCGGCTGCAGCTTTGCTTGTCTACCCACACCTTAAATCAACTCTGTCCATCTCAGCGCGGCTCTGTAAATCAGCCCCGCACATCGATGACAACTGTTCCAGCGCCTTTCCCTCTGTTTGTACATGTATGTTCAGTTTACTCTGTCTCTATATAAATCAATCAGGTGGCTTAGTGGAAACAAGACTTATCTGTGCAGCAGCTCCATATTAAAGGATTTACGTTCTACTATATGTTTACATAGCAGCTTAGTTTCTATCAAATGTTTTTTTTCATCGGCAAAATGAAAGTAGAACCTGAAAAACGAAAAAAAGAAAAAGGTACTTTATAACATATATTCAGGACTAGTGAGACATCGTATAATGAGACTCCCTTAAAACATGATACTTTATAAGTGTGGTTTTAAAGGATGTAGCAAAAATGCAGAACAAAATTCCTGAATAATGTTGTTTGGATGAAAATGACAAGTTGGATTTAGATTTAGTATGGACTAGTCATATATTATATATTACTAAACCTTGTAAAAAGCTGAATAATACATGCACACAATAGGCTATGAGGTCAGTTTATTTAATGTCGAGTATGAAGGCGGCAGAATATACTGTTCATTCTTTCTTATGGTTTGCATATTTGGACGCCAATGTACTGTACACGGAAATGAATACTTGGACTGTAAGGCCCATTGGGCATGATATCAGAATACAGACCCCCATCGGAGTAGATTTTTGTTGTTGGACATAAGTAGTAAGTAAGTCCAATTAAATATCAATTCATTTTAATACATATTTTCCAGTATAATGGTTGATTGTTAAGATGTTCAGTTTGAAAATTCATCAGCAGTCAGGTAAAAATTATTTGCAAAACTCTGCAGGGAAGCACAACAAACACAAATATAAGTGTACTGTGAAAATGTATCAGACTTTTTTTTTAAAGCATTTCTGTTTAAAGTTGCAATTAAGATCATGTTAATTAACAGCTTTCTATTTTGTTGTTAGCTTATCCTCAAACTATTAAGATGACCCAGTGTGATCTGATAAATTACTAACCAAATTACGTCCTTACTTACTAGATAACCAACGCAAATGTCTCAAAGCACAAACAAATGTCCATGTAAACTCTAAATAAAGTAGAATGTAACAACATGCTCAAACATTAAAGTACATCAACAAGTATTTGTTAACCTGATTTACAGTATTGAATTTAAATGCATTAGAAATCAAATCGTTTTTCTGTTGTTCTCAGTGTCCACACTATTAATCTTGTCATTCAGTTGTTATCAAGAAAGCAGAGAAATTACTTGCAGCGTCCTTTCACTTCAAACTCGTTGTCATCTCAATACACGATGCTGCGAGACGATTAGATGTGTCGTCTCGCCTCCGTGACTGTCATAGAAAACCCCTTTTTACATTATTTGTCAAGTCCTTCACAGCTGGCAAGTCTGGAACTAGCTAAGATAATTTTCACTTGTTAATGTGCAGCGATGACAAGCTTGTTACTTTGTTCCCCGTTATTATGCACTCCCCTATAGTGTGTGCTGAATATGAGGCTGATTAAGTTGGACAAATGCAGTACAATATGTTGACAGCAGCACCACTCTGTCATTGCACAGCACAAGCGAGGCCGTTCCCTGCTCACCTCCCCTGCTGAGTCTTCATCACTCAGTGGAGACGCTTCTATCTATACTACACTACCTTCACAAACAGCTGGGCAGGTTAAACCCACATTCATAATACAGAGTGTAATTTAATAGATTAATAATATGTATGTTTAAACAATATTTAACCAGCATTCAGACTTTTTAAAAAGAGTTAGAAGAAGAAGGAGAAATACAGAGTTCAGATGTAAATTAGCTTACAGCTAACTCCGTGTAAGAAGCTGTGCACTGTCCCTGACAACCTATATGAAAGAGATCCAACATGATGAAAGAAACGAAACTAGAACTTTAACATCCATACTGGGGGCTTTTCATGTTTTAGCCCATTTACCACAAATAAGATATACTTTACATTGCAGGTCATTAAATAGCAACCATGCTGCTGTCTTCTGATGTGCTGTTTCTAACATTTCAGGAGCCCATTGCATTCAATTTCAATCAATGCAGTCTCCACATAAACTGCATTATAAAGCAGTAATAATGTAAGATTTACCATTATCAGTGCAGACTTGATGCATACTGAAATGGATTACATCAATTCAAGCATCATCAACAGACTGCTAATTGATTTTTGTACCATCATTTATGAATAGAAACCAATGGCTATTGGTATTGGTAGCACTGTGCATTTAAACATCTATTAGTGTAGAGAATGCATGGGAAAGTAGGCATAAAATGTGAAGTATATTTCATTTGTAGTTGCATCTAAAACATGCAAATACAATGTTATGGTCCTTTGACTTAATTTACCACTTAGTCAGTAAGTTACTGTTAAAATATTATTATAAATAATAGATCTGCAAATACAGCTGCAGATTTCAAACTGGGAACAGTGAAGGCGAGTGGTTAACTTTGGGTCAAAGTTTAGTGTTTGGAACAAACTTTTCCTTCTGTCTAAAAAGGATATATTTCATATTTATTTTTCATCTACATATTTGCATTTTTTTAATTCTCACTCGGTAAACACACACTCCCTCTCTGAGACACTAGACTACACACCCGCCACAGTAGGGGGCAGTATGCATCTTTAAAGTAGGTTTGCGAATGCGATCCACCAGTAAACACGAAGAAGAATCTTACTCTGATTCGTCAAAAAGATGTAGGAGGAGACGTAGCTGACTGTTACTGGACAGCAGCCGCTACTGCATATGCACCTAATGACTGAGTTGACTTTTCTCATGGAATGATTTGTTGTTTTTTCCCCCCTTTGTTTACCTGCCACCATGGCCGATAAGTTGGCCAAATTCACACGCTTAAAGCCAAATTAACCAACGTTTAGCTGGTAGTGGGATTTATTTTCAATCCTGGTCGAAAGCAGTCAGGATGCCCATTTCCACTATTGTATGTGCATGCACTGTATGAAAGGGATGTAAAAGTGTCACAGCATGTGTACTGTTTCTGCCTTCCATGGTGGCTATTGGCATTGTCAGCTCACAGTGGAGCTATGGGGCTCTCATTGCCTGTAGCACTGCTATAATCCTGCATTTGAAGAGGATCTGTTCAGGGGACTGGAGACAAAGCATTCTGTAGAGGGTATCAAGTGTCCGCCACCAAAGCCCAGCTCCCTAGGCTGCCCTCCAGGGGGCTTTCCTGTGAGCTGCACAGAAATCAAGGTGAGGGCAAAGCTCGGTCTGTGGGATTTGAACCTGGCGTCTGTGAGAAGCCCCGGCATTGGTCGAGACAGGATGAGATCACAAGCCGCCACTAGTTTGGTCTGTGTTTCACAAGGTCGATACAGTGACTTCTGACGTGGTTTGTTGCATTTTTTCCCCCAGCAATGCTCCACTGACCTACTTCCTTTTAATCCCTCGATGTGACTTTAATTGACTAGAGGGAGGGGCAGGGAGGAGAGAGGGGTGTGTCTGTGTGTTCTAGGAGGGGGCAGCGGGTGCAGGGAAAGGGGGAGGGAGGGGTTGTTGAGTGAAGATAGGGAACACAGGAGCAACCAAGAGAAAGGGAGATTTGAGAGCTTGAGTGATTTCCTGCTGCCACTGCTGTGTTCAGGCCACAAATTAATTTGATTCTGTTATGTAACTGTAATCATCATCCTCTCTAATCACATCAGTGGCTTTGTGAGACACCCAAAATAGAGGGATTGTGGGCTGGACAGGAGGCGGGGCAAACTGAAGGGTCTGTGTTGCTGAGGGCCGAAGAAAGTAAATGGACTGGGGCCCGGCAGCAAGACCCCGATAAAGGCAGGTGTCACTAATGAAAGGGGGCAACTAATGTGACCATACACAAACAGGATGGGATGCTGTTCTCCAGAAACACACTGAATGTATTTACATTTCATTTCAGGGGAACCTTCTCAACAGATAATCCTGAGGAATGCTGTACATTGAGCGGTCGGTACAGAATCCCAAAGGAGTTTTATGCAGCAATGTGTTATATAAGAAAAGAGCTTTGAAAATCCACTTATATCCCAGATACGCTGACGTTGGAACATTGTTTAAAACTTAAATAAAACACTATTTGATCATTTGATATGACTTTGTGACATATACTCAATGAATAAATCTATATAAAGTATATATTATGTTCAAAATTATTAGTTTTAAATTAAATAATTAGTTTTCTTTACATTTTACGCTTTCTAATATTCAAAATTATTGTACATTACTATACATTAGTATACATTATACAAACAATGAATGACATTGTCAGCCAATTCTAGAAATGAGAAATGAGAAAATAAACTGGAATAAAATAAATAGCTGAATAAAAATAATAACTGTCAGTTGCTAACAATTTAAAATCATGCCAAGCAAAACTTTCTGCATTACATATTGTGTTAATAATGTAATGTAATAACAGCACATATGGCAGAGCATATGCAGCAATACCAATCAGCCTTTGATGCCAATATCGGCCGATAATATCTGTCAACCGATATATCTGTCTGGCTCTAGCATCAATCTTCTGATCTTTCTAATTCTTGACAAGCAAATAACTTAATTTCTCAAACTGTGAAATAATCTAATATAACCATGAGCTTTACTGTCACAACAGAAGGTTAAAGGGTAAACTTGAGTGTTTTTCACCCTGGACCCTGTTTTCCCACATTGTGTGTCTAAGTGACTAACAGAGGCAACAATTTTTGAAATTGTTCCAGTATTGAGCGAAAGCGCTGCAGCTGGCAGCTTTGAAACGGGCTGCAATGTAATCCTTCCTTGCAATTGCGCACTGTCACCGCGTCCACTAAAAGTGGTTGTTTTTGCCGCCGACAGGCTCAGATTGTTACTTTAAGTGTCGGACAACATTAGGGAAGAAAATGTTTTTTCTTTACCTTTTGCTTGATATGGTCTGTTTGTTTTTGTGTCGAACCAAGTCTCCCTCAGGGAGAAATCTTGTGTGGCCTCTCCCACATTGTTGAAATCAGCTAATTATTCAGCCGTGACTTTGAAAATCTTTTAGTTAACACGAGGATACACTTTCTGTTCTCCAACACAATAAACTCTTCTTCTTAGCACTCTTGTCACTCAAATCTCCACTGTTGTCTTTCGGCACAAGTCACCTTGTGAGATTTCATAATGAGACTTAGTACATAGTAGACATAGAAGAAAATGCTGTCATTGTTAATGTTAATTGTTGCTGTACATTTTCACAAAATTAGAGGATGAATTGACCTGAAAAGTTTAGGACTGTTTGCTTTATACAAGTACTTTTTTTTTATTATTTTTTATTTATTATGAATGTCCTCTTATGAGCATTTATCAAATACTCAATAGTTGAGTTGGGTACTGGCCTCCAGACCTGACTCTGGAACCTAAAAAACTTTTTGTGTTTCATTTTTCTACAATCAAAATCTGTTAGAAAATGAAAGTTATAATAACATAAAATTCTATACAAAGTACATTTGAGTCTCGATGAGTGAAAAGTATAATGATTACCTCAAATTGAAATTCATAATACATGTTTTTCCTGCCTCCATCAGTGCAGACATTAGTGTTTGTGTGTCTGTTGCCAATATTCAGTGCATGACAATCATTACATTGAACAGGCTTAAAATGTCTATTTCTGGAACACTGCAATGGAAAACACATTTCAGCAACCACCAACTACAAAGTGCACATATTTGAATACACCATGCGTTTAAATCATTTCCAGTGTCATACTGAAGACATTATATTTTACAGCCATTGTGGAAAAAATCGACAGGTTGTAAGCCAGATGTATCAAGTCAGGCCCTGTTTTGCTGAAGAGAACTGGAAGCACTGAGCCATGACTTTTGATTATCAAAGAAATATTTCTTGGCCGGCATTAGATGGGCTCATGATAGACTGCTGTTTCTTCATTTTTCCGGAGTGGACAGACGCCAACCAACATGACTGCTTCTGTCAGCCGACAGGAGCGTGATGCACATTGTCTTTGAGCGGGCCGGCCGTGACTCTTGGGCCCCAAGTTGTTCCAGATGGGTCAGAGGTTAACTGATTTGGTGAGGCTTGTCTCCGGGGGTCTGATTGGGAAGCTGTCGGCCCTGTGAGTGTCCTCTGTAAAGTGCAGTCCTGTGTCACATACTGACACACTCATGTTTGCCTTGAGTACCATTGGGTCCTCTGCCGTGTCCTGAAAAAAACAAACCTGCTGTCTGTGAAAAACTCTCACCGTGTCTACTCCTTTGTTCTCAACCTGAGCTGGATGAATACAGTCATGGTGAAAATACAAGCGGGATGCAGCATCAACAGAGGTGTCTTGCTTCCTGTATCTATTGATTCTTTGTGATTGTAGCTTGTTTTTTTATTTAGTCACCGAATCACACCGGAACCTAGATGACAGCCTTCATCTAGGCTCAGGATACAGACGACCATGCTTTGTACCTTGTTAGTACACAGTTATGTGACAAATGCACATGGTCCGCATGGCTTTTGCTTTGCATCAGAACTGCCTGTTTGTGTGTCATGTGTTTGTTGTTGTGGAGGGGGTAGGAGGCTTGCGGTGTGCCTTCTCCCCTCCAGCTGAAACCTGTCAGTCCCCCTGGGGAGCTGGGCCCAGGTTTACAGGACAGCTGAGGCAGCCCTGACAGCCCGGCTCATCTCGTTTGGAGCAAGGCATGCCGCTTTGCCGCTTGCTGCCTGGACAGGATTTGTTCCCTTCCTGCCACTTTACATCCACAAGCTCTACATTTAATTAGAATCACTTGTCATGTCTCGTATATCACCTGGGCCTCTTGGTGTCAGCTGTCAGCCAAAGAAATGCGATAGTTATTCATTGCTCTGCGGAAGTGTAACAGCAAGGTCACAGGACAGAATGCACCTTGAGCTAACTGTACTTAATGTTCATGTGTGGCTGCACAGTGCGTGTGGTGTCCGACGGAAACTGATTTCTCACATAAAGGTCTTCATTTGCATCCACCTCAAATGAGACTAGTGGATTATTTATTATGTTACAGTGAGCCACATACCAAACTGATGGAGTCCAGCTCAAGTGCAAAGCTAATGGTAGTTGATGGGTGGGCACTGCAGGGTTGAGTGGACTTTTAGAGGCTATTAGTGGCCTTAGTGGGTATTGGCTTGTGTTGGGCTTGGACTATCTGAGATTCCTTTCTGTAGAGCTGGATGAAACCCAAAAAGCACAGAGGTAACCAAGCAACCATGCGGCTCCAGGGGGATGCATGCAGTGCTTACACGAGACCCTGCGCCAAGATAATGCATACATGATGGATGTAATAACCTCTGACCTGAGCTCACATCTGTGTGGCACTTGCATTTTTAACGACTCACCAGAGATTTTTGCTTGTTGGACACTCACCTGCCTCTGTCTGGTGTCTCTGCAGGCAGCACTGTGTACCGTGTTTGTTTTTGCTTTGATAATGTTGTCCCTGTCACTTTAAATGGCAAGGTTTTTTTTTCCGTTTTTTTTCCCCGGGTCCCTCTCTCTCTCGTTCTCTGTCTTCGTCTCTGTCTGTCTGTCTCACTCTCTCCCCCCTGCTTTAACAGCCTGGTTATATAACTCCCTTTTCTCTCTCAGACATCCCAGAGCTCTTGCAGTCAGCTGACAGCACCCAAATGTCTGCTGGTAAACACACTGCTTTCTGTCTTTTTTCTCTCCTGATATTTTTTTTTTCTTCACTTCCTCTTCACCCCTCCTACTCCCTACTCCTCAGCGATTAGGGATTGATTCTCTCCTCTGTCCCTCTGCCTCCTCTTCCATTGGTTGGGCTCCATATCCCCAGGCCAGTTTCCACATATTAGCACCCGAGGCCAGGGGAGGCGGGCAGATACGCATTGCCTGCCATGGCCCATGGATCCTGCAAGCCAGTGAAAAATGAGCTTTGGAGAGGCAATAAATTGCATCCAATTTAGAGATGAAGGCAGAAATAAATTTCTCTTTTCTGAAGTCTGAAGAAAGGGAAAAAAGCCCCTAGATAATTTCTGTTCCATCTTTTTTATGTGAAAATTTCTTTGAAATATCCTTTTTGTGTTGTTTGAATTCATAAAATAATTATATGTCTGTACTTTAGATTGCCTTTTTATGTTTCAGCAGGTTATGAAAATAATCATTCTTGTCTTTGCTGACATGTTTTGCATCTCGCTTGAAATGCGTTTGAGTCAGAGGAGACATTTTGAAAAGATACATTCATCAGACATGATTTGGCGCGCACGCACACACACATACACACGACTCCCCCCTCCCCATTTCTCATCATTGCATTATCCTAAATGAACTGTCCAAGAGGCTTAGGCTCTCTCAGCTCTGTGCCGCAGAAGTCGGGGAGAATGAGAGAGTGTGTGAGGTAGTCTCAGAAATGATGAAAGGAAGTGTCTAGTAATGACCACATCTACTTTCTACCTCTCCTGTTCACTGCCTGTTCCCCAAATATTTTCAGAAGCCTCCATCACTCCTTTATGGCACCTCCTTAAATGGCTCCTGAAGTAATGAAGAGCTTAGCAAAAACACTTCAGTCTGTAAAGCTTGCATCAACAGTATAAGCCAATGGAGAGCCTAACACTCATTTTCCCTGTGGTGATGTGCAAGCCTCCTATTAGTCTCTGAAGCCCAAACTCCAGGCTGAGATGTTTCCCTTTGTGTTCAGGTAGAGGGAGTGTTGTGTGCCAGTGCTTTCCTGTGTATTACCCGGCCTGCCAAAAAAACAGTGGAAGAGACATGAGGGGGGGATACACTCTGGAGAATTGCATCCCATTCTG
>CAFUXE010000921.1:313833-389021 GCA_903364295.1 Serranus cabrilla
TTTCTTCTCAGTTAAAAGGCTATGTTTCTCAACACCATTTCAATGTGCTGACACCCCAACTGTGAGGTGTTGAAATTGGCAAAAAAAAACATTGTCAGCGCACGGTGTTGTGGTGCCAGTGAACTCCAAAACTACAACATGAAAGGGGTGATTTTGTGTATGTTAGAGTGTATTTACTGACAACATCGCCATGCTGTTACTCATCACTGACTTCACCCTAGGAGATGAATAATGTGCAAATGGGCAAACATTCTTTGTTTGCTGTACACTCTGACAGTATTTACTTTGGATCACATAGTAATGTTTTGTTGTGCAGCCAAATAGATTTACAGTGCTAAGCTTTAGATTGTTTGTTCCCCATGTTAGATTGTATTATTTTTCACACTCCCTGTGATCACTAATGGAAAAGTGAGACATGGAAATATAAGGAAATATAAAACTGTGCAAGCAAACAGCTTTATGTGCAGTTAACGCATCATGTACTTTAAGTTGCATTATGTCAACAGTTTTGCTGTCTTGGGGCTGATGCTGCAATGTACCACGAGCTTGTGCTGTTCATCTAAGCAGGCAGTTAGCTAAGCTCAGCTGATTAATAAATAACCATGCCAAGGTCTTGGATCAGTGCACCTCTAATGTGCTCAGACTCTCTGCCTTGTTCCTGTTGCGTCTATATTCCGCTTGGCTTCGTAAATGCAAAGGAGGGGTGGGGTCTTTCTGCTGTCTATCAGCATGTCGTAGGGGGCGTCTCAGCATGTAGTCATCAAAGCCTGCTGTGGCATGAGCTCCCCTCATACTGCCGTGTTTGTCTCTCCACATGGCCAAACGCAATTGGACGTGAGCTCCCCGTAGCTCAGCCTCCCCCCCGACGACCCAACCCCCCCTGCTGTCCTCCCCTCCCTTTGCTTGTGTAAATTATGTAAGTGTAGGGGGAAGCAGCGGTGATGAGGCATACAGTCGTGGCATTTCGCTAACCAGGGTTGTGAGCGGTACATGTGAGCCCAGTCGCCCGCCTGCCATGCCGTAGCATGGTCTGCCCGCTGCATCAGCTGCACCAAATGCATTTTTAACTGGGGTTTCCAGAGCAGCCCGGCTAGACATGGTGAAGACATGGGGTTAGTGGGTTCACTTCACTGACTGTTCTCTAGTTAGGAGGCTGACATCTTTAAATGTGCTGTCTGTGTTTTGTGTAGCCATGCAGGGGAATTCTCCCTCTCTCTCCACAGCTCAGACGAGGCTCTGGCTCTCTGTTCAGCCCCTCTCATAAAATAACAATAGAGTGGCACTTTAAAACGCAGACCTCACAGAGGATGAGCAGTCGGCTCTAGAAAAAGGCATGCTAGTAAGACAGATGGACTTTTATACTAAAGCTTTCTGTGTGCTTTTTGGATTTGTTATCACTTATTTGATATATAATTGGAACATTTTAATATCCTACAACAGATTTAGTGTATCAAGGAGCTTGCACCATAGTGTTAAATATCTGTTGGTACAGTTCTTTTTGATTATGTCCTCTAAATATCCTTCTTGTTCTTCAAAGCTGGTCTTTTGGGCAAAGAACTTACCGTATGTAACTGTTGAGCAGACACGGCATACTTCATCTCTGTCGCTCTTTCTCTCTCATCCATGCACACACACACACACATTCACATACACACACACACACCGCCAGGGAAAAAAGCTGCTTCCATGCTGTAGCTAATGGGGATCATAATAAACTAAAGTAAACGCACATACAGGAGCCAAACAGAAACCGGTAACTCAGCCTTTGCCATCGTGATAAAACAAATTGTTGATTGTACGATTATTCAAATTAATTAAGAATTCTGATCATTAATTTATCATGTATCAAGCAGTAATAGCAAATATTTATTTTCTGGTTCCAGTCTCTGAAATGTGATTTGCAGCCTTTCCTTTGCGTCTGTGCCAGTGACAGATGTGGCTGGAGGCTTTATGTTTCGGGTTGTCCGGTCATCCGTCCCATTCTCATGAATGTGATATCTCAGGAATGCCTTGAGGGGATTTCTTCAAATTTGGCAAGAAAGAAACTGGATTCGGCTTTACCCATAACTTAAGAATGTATATGTTAATTATAACAACAATTGACACAAATATATAATATGTGAAATAATATAATATATGACATTTCATTTCCAAAAGGTCAAAAGTCAACTCAACTGTGACATTATAATGTCCTGAAAGAAGAAAAACACATTTATTATTCAACTCCATAAGTAAGAAATAGAAGATTTCACATTTGGTCAGATATTAAATTGGTAACACCAATCATGGGTGCCAGCTTGAGACTGTTGTGACTTTACAGATCTTCTTTAATAATTATAATTGGAATAATAATAATTATTATTATTACAATAATAATAATACTTATTAGGATTATTATTTTATTTTTTATTTATTTAATATTTGTTTGGTTTTTGTCAGCATCATTTGAAGACATTGTGTTAACATTTGACATTTAATCATATATTTAAATATGAATTACTCACCACAGTTGTATGTTTCACCAGCTGAATGCACCAGAACACAAATCCCAAGCCATATTTAAAAAAGAATCACCTTATTTAACCCACGTTTCACACTTAGTCACATGGAGCTCATCTGCTGGCGGGACCTCTGAGTGTGATTTGCCACAGGTGCCACTCACCTGTTGGATACAGTTGCCATGAAACAACAGGTTCTCCTACCTTTATAGCCTGACTTGACGCACTCCAGACAGTCTCACCTGCCTAATGGCCAGTTTTAACAGTTGCTCTGTTGTTGCTCTGTAGATTGAATAGGAGGTAAGTGCCATCTCTGTCTTCCTGATCATCCACACGGTCTGTGAATTGCTATAAGTAAGTGTGTCCCATCTGCCAGGCAGAAATCAATAGGCGCTCTTCACGCCGTGCTGAGTTTGTCTGGCTTCTGAGGAATAATTAAAGAGCCAGCTTGCTTCACACAACCATGATGACTAATGCTTTTTAAGGAATGCCTCTCTTACATAAATCAATAGTTCGTATTTCTCTCTCCTCCTTTCCCTCTTTCACACTCTCTCTCTCTCTCCTTCTCTTTTCTCTGGCTCTCTCTATGTGTGTTTGTGTGTGTGTTTATCAAGGCAGACAAAGTTCTCCTTTGTGCTTGTAGGTCAGTGTGTCACTGTGCCATGGCCATGATGCTTACGCATTTTGACAACCTCTGAGTGGAGAAAAAAAAAGTAACTCTCTTCCCCCCAAAAGCAAGATAGATGCAATAGATCTAGTTGTTCCACATGGATATGATAACTCTCCGTGTCTCTTTCTGTCTGTGGCCCCTTTTAACCCTGCACACATGGGTCAAAGCCAGGAACAAAAGAGCATGCATCTGTTTAGTCCCCCCAACAACAGAGAGGCAGAATAAATATGTGTGAAATAATGCACGGTTATGAGCCAGTGCCATGCACACCTTTCCACCATATTAGGTTTTCATAATTGAATAAAACATGGAAGTGCTCTGAACATCCCCTCAGAGGGAAATGGCAGTCACTAAAGCATAGAAGCCAACTCAATAAAGAATTGCAAATGAATAAGTGATGAGAAGCAAACGAAGTGTGGTATATGAGAACAAGGGGGTGATTTACTCTAAAACAATATTTGAAACAGCAGGTGAATGAAGGGCAATAATTACACTGTAGAAGGAGCGTGGTTTTGAAGTGGCTGGCCTCGTATGAATTACTGCTGGGCGTTTAGTCGGGCCTGCTATTTTAAATCGTCTGTTTTTGAACTAGACAGAATATCAAATCATATGCAAACATGACCAGAGAAACATCTCTGTCAACCATATTTTCAGTTACACACACACACACACATGGAAAGAGAGAGAGGGAGACAGAGAAAAGCTGGGGAAAGGAGGTACACTGTGAAATATCCTGAAGGTCCTTGGCAGCATTAGAGAAAGGCCTGGGAGGTTAGGAAACATCAAATCAATGCATTGTAATGTGAATTGACTGCTGACTTTGATCATCTGCCTTGGGAGTGCTTTAGCATTGAGTGCTGTCACACTGGCTGGGTTAAGCAAATATGGCATGGGCTGAAATGGAGAGAGATGGGGAGGAAGAGACAGGTTAGAATGGGAGTGAGAAAAAAGGGATATGTGATGCCTGGCTATCACCAGAGAGTAATGGGCACATTAAAATTCAATGTCCGCTTGGTAAATGGCATACTGTAGATGTTATGCATAGTTAAATTGATTCATAATTGCAGATGGGGAATATATATATTAATGACATGAGGAGGAGTTTCTTAATAGAATAATCACACGTGCACTGTTGTCTCTGAGTGTGTTCTTTTTAACTGTAGTGGTAAGAAAAAAATATTTTTTTTAGCCCAGACTCTGCTGGGCAGACAGCCCATACCCTCGACTCAAGTCCCTCCAAAATGATGGGTCAGCCCTGCTTAGTGTCAGAAGCTGCTGATATCCTAGCTCTGAAAGTGGAAATGCTCTTAAGCCTTTCTCCTATAATGGAGTGGCCAGTCTAATCTTGGCCTCTCTGAGTGAGAGCAGGTAAGGAAGAGAGTTTTTACCACAACACTCTGACCCTTACTGTGGCACTATACTGTCCAGATTACAGTGCAGTGCAAGAGTGGCATCCTTGTTCTTTTGCCACTGTCATCTGCACCATCCAGTATCCTCAGGAGGGTGTCCCTCTTACATAAGGCACACAGTGGGAGGTTTTTGGATCTGCAAGCCTCGTTCATGCTTCTGCTGTAATGTTTGAGATTAAATTCTGTAACTGGTGAAGGTAAAATATAATATCTTTCCTGCATAAAATGTCTTAAAATGACCCAGACTATGATACCTATTTACATCATCCATATGATTAAAATCTTTATCAATTTGACTATATTTTAATCGGATGAATGATTTTATTAGATATTTGGATCCTTGGTTATCAGAGAAACAAGCTGAGCAACCTTTAGCAGCAGCGTCAAAGAAACAACTCCTTTTAAGGTGAAAAAGCTTCATTCAGTGTTTTTACTCATTTTAATCACCAGGTCCATTTGTTTTTGGAGATCAGAAGACATCTGCGGATAATTCGGCTCCCAGTAAAAGCCTCCTGAACGTCTACGTTTCTTAAGTTATCAGAGAGAAAAGCAGAGCAAACGATAGCAGCGCAGAGCCCCTATGGGATATACAGCGTCAGAGAAACTCAGGTTTGAACCATGAAACTGCTTTAGTTAGTGCTTTAATCGCCTGGTCGGTTTGTTTTGGAGATGAGAAGACCTCCGTGGATAATTTGGCTCCAGGTAAAATCTTCCTAACTGGGGAAGCTGACTGCAACGGTGGAGAAGACAACAACTCCCATGATCCCATGCTATTTCACAACGTGACGCCGTCTTGTGTCATTGTTTTGATTGAGAGACTTGCAGCGGAAGAAAATAACATATTGTATGAAAAACAGTTAAACATAGCTTTTCATCACATGAGCAGATTGAATGTTTTATTGAAATCTTAAAAACGTAGGCAAACTGAGAAAGCTGGACGGAGAGAGCTCAGACGGAGTGTTTGACAGAAAAACACAGTGCAGTTATGTCACTGTGACAAAGAAAATATGAGGGAGGGCAGATGCCGTACAGGAAGAGAGAGATTCCTTGAGTCAGGCTGCAAAGAGCAGCAAAGAGAAGCCTGAAACCTCTTGTCACTGTATGAAAAGAATAGCAAGACGACCCGTAGGTATTGGGCTGCTAGGTGCATCTCCTAACAAGCTGACTGTTCAAAGGCTTTTTAGTGCTCTAGAGAACATGAAAGGCATGTTTAAAAATTTAAAAGCCCGATCTGTTCCAGTGCTATGGAGCGGCAGAGGGAAGCAGATTTTTACGTCGCCATAATTCCCCAGTTGCTTGCTTTGTAAATTAATTAAGATGTTTATGACAGCTGCTTGCACCTAATGGAATGCTTATAGACTATGCTATTAATTATTACTGCTGGCCACGGCTGCAAGCTTTCATAGTGCTGAGAATGTATGGCTGTGGCTGCAGTATAGATGCACTCTCAACCTCAGACCTCTCTCGACTGTGTGGCTGCTTTGAGTATCACTGGGCTGTCTGTGCATATGTTGTGCATGTCTGTAATGCGTATTGGGCCATTTGTGTATTCCGTGTGTCTGGCCGTCTACATCACATGTTGATGGTTGAATAAAAGATAATGTAATGTGGATACAAACACATTTATTAGAATGGGCACGATGCCACAGAGTCTTCCTGAACACCAAAGGGAAGGTTATAACTGCCTTTGTTATCGGCCAGCATTGTGATCGCTGATGCTGATTGGATGTTTCCCTCGTGTAAAATTCCTGCCCTCTGTCCGTCCTCTCTCTAACCTGGCTTGGCTGTAGGATGTGTTATCTTGCTGTGCCTCCTGGACAAATGCCCTGTTTTTATCATGTAACATTAGGGCTGTATATTGGGATTGTCATCTTCCTATTTGATAAACTACTAGCCCTTCCTGTTACCTTGTCCAGTTGTTAGTGTGGGGCAATTGTACTGTGAACTGTAACTGACCTCATGAGCCTGGAGGAAGTTCAGTGGTTTGCTCCCTACTGTTAACTTGGCTTTGGAGTGGAGAGCTGTTATGCTTTCAGTAAGGAAGCATAAACAACTCCACTGCAATGCCTATGAGTGTGCAAATGCTAGTATGGCTAATTATAGTTCCTCTTTCATATGACTTCACCCCAAGTTCTTCCTCTGACATTGTTATGCAATGGCATAAGAATAACCCCATCGACAGCAGGAAGCTTTGCAGCTGCAAGATGCAGTGGGCAAAGTTTATGGATAGAAACTGATGCATTTTAAAGTTACTACAAGGAGATTCAAACCAGTTTTGAAACAGTCTCAATTTAAAACTGATGCATCTGTATGATCCTCACAAGCAAACAAAACCTTCAACAATAATATTGGCTGGTCAGCACCTGGCAGCAGCAGCTCCTCCTCTGGTCAGGAGCAGAGACTCACTTTACTGCTCTTCAGGTCCCAGTTGAACCAGATGGAACCAGTGAAAGATAAGTTGGTGCTGTGGAGGATCCTGTACGTGCTCCAGGATAACCTGTACACTTTGGCAGGAAAGTGCAGTCGGGCAAAATGGTCAAACTGTTGGCTCACCACCCGCTACTTGGGAGCTAACGCTAACACAGAGCTGCAGGAAGTCTAGGCCGTATTGCAAGTCCTGCTGAAGGGAAGGGAGGCCTGGGAAAACCAGAACCAGGACTCAGTGGGGAAGACTATCAGACTGTGCAACAGAAAAAAAGAGAGATGTATATTATATCAAACTTCAATGTTATGGAGTATTTACACACTGTGGTATTGCTACTTTTACTTAAGTAAGAGATCTCAATGCTACCACTTCCACTTTAAAGCATATAAGAGACACAATAAATAATTAAAATAATCCTGCTAATACTCTATATGGCATAACCCTTTCCAGATGTACTATTAAGGGTTCATAACATATTTATTATATCATATTAATATCAGTGGTTCCTAACTTGTGGGTCAGAATGCACGAGGGGTTGCAAGATAAAACTGAAGGGTTGCAATCGGGGGCAGAAAAGTGGAAAAATATGTTTTTGCTTCGCCAAATTATGTTTCATTTTTTCATCTTGGCTATTGCTTGTGGGATTAGTAGATGACTTAACATATAAAAGATCCAAATAGAATTTGCCTTGTTTTAAGGCGTAACAAATATATACTTGATGAATATTATTATTATTATTATTTGTATTGTTATTATTGTTACAAAACAGTGTTAATCGTCTGTCTAGTCACAGTATTGGTGGAAAGAATCTCTCATAGACTGAGCATCCAGACAGGGTGCCTTGTGGCATCAAGTTACCCAGGAGTCAGTGGGACAAATAAATAACGCAACACTGCTCACTCTGTTGGTTTCACCATGTGAGGTAGGATTGTACTCTTCTATCCACGCAGAAATGAGGCATCATGTCTTCACCGTGCAGAGCTTTATCCTGCGTTATCCTCCGATTACATTTACATAGAGAATGCAGCGGGGAGGGAGAAGGCAACAAACTGAATCACACTCCACCTGCACCACAAGAGGCGATGTGTGAAATATGTATTCAGTCTTTCATCAACCTCTTTATCTGCTGCGCATGGGTTATCCTCGCGTGTAAAGTCCTCTGTTGTGTTAGCTTTGAAAAAGGAGGAGGAAACTGTGATCTGTGTTCTATTAATCATAGTCCAGCTCCGTGGCTGTCCCGTTATCACACATGTGTGTAATTGCAGGGTATTTGTGCTTTAAGCATGGCTCTGTTGCCTGGAAATGGAAGAGTGGCTCCACTGATGAACTCCCCGCTAATAGGACTACCTTTGATCTGCATGGAGCATGGAGGGCTTACAGAACTCGCAGGTTTTAATTATGAAATACATGAAAAATAGATGCTGCACTAAGTGCCGACCATGACTGCAGTGAATCACAGTAGCAGCGCGTGCGCGCGCTAGTTTGCCTCTGCTTTTCCTTCCTTTATGTCTTCCAGTGCTCAGAAATACCTCAATCCCCGTCTCTCTGACTCAGTTCGTTACTGTGGAGAAGCCAAAAAGACAAGTCCATGATATTAATTAGTGGATTGACAGACATGTAATTCATCTCAGAGGAAGTTTTCATTACATGGGAGGCTTCAGAGGGGCAGTTTGGCTTATTGGCAAGTGCTAAGACCAGACCTAATGGGGCTGCAGTTCCCTCCCTTTTGAGCAATTACAGCCAAGTCCTTATCAGCAGAGCCACGAGTCCACTGTTGTGGGACCTCGACTTCCAACACACTCGCACAGAGTGATCCTTCCCCATAGACCCTTGTTCATTAGACAAGTGCCTGCTGTACTGTACTTTACTGGATGAGAATTGAGACTGAATGAGTGATGGTAATGAAAGGGTTTCAATATATTTCTGAGTCAGCCTTTATAGAGCTGATATTAGCTGACATTAGTTTGTCATCAAAGCTCTCGTCTTCTTCCCCCCCAGGTGATTATACAAGCAGCAGGCTTGTGTGTACAGTCTATTGACAGACCTGGACAGCTCTGGTAACAGATTGTCACTAACTGTCACAGCACATATCAACTCACCTGTTCTAATCCCATTTTTTTATAACCACTGTTCTTGAGATGATATGAAATGCATCCCGAGTTCGGACAGGGGATTGAATAAACAAAAACTCAGCAACACTTCATCTGTTAAAATGACATATACCTTTTGGCAAAAGCTGCCTACCGCTGTGGCTTCCTGAAGTAGATGGCATATGAATCATCCTTTGCAGCCATGCATAAAAAAAGACAAAAACAAAAAGTGAAAACAAACAATTTGAGATGATCTTTATTTAACTGCAGTGTGCTGTGTATTCTGAATATTTAAGCTATTCTGAATGGGTTGGCCCAAAGGGGCACATCTCTATTGGCTGATTGTAATACTCTTACAACCTATTATTGTGCATAACTGGAGTGTGTGCCTCAGGAGCTGTAGGTAATTGTATTCCCTCTTTAGATTTCAACTTGTGTAGGGCTAAGGTAATATATTGTGGAGTAGAAATTCACAAGTGTTGTCTCTGGGGACCGTTACTGTTGACTACTAAGAGGCAGAACAACCTCTAACCTCATTATTATAATAATGGGAATTGTGATGTATATTTCTGAATACATTCTGTAAATAAGAAAACACCAAAAGGCCTTTATGATGGCTCTATGTAATTACACCACTTGAAATAAACAGTCCTCTGACTATGCTTATATTCTATAGTTAAAGCCTTTATATATAAGTGTGTAAACACACCCCGTGGTGGCCTATTCAGACTGCTGCTCGGTGGAGCTCAATAACGGTAGCCAGGGTGGTCTGCTGAATGTGGTTTGTCTTTATTTATGGTGCGGGCTGAAAGGCTATTGGGTTTCATGTGTGGCTGAGGCTGGATCACTGGGAGATTACCGCTGGGCTGGGAACCGCCAGCGCAGAGAGTACACAGAGGCCTGCCTGTGCCCCTGGCCTCACTTTGACCAGCGCCCTGGGCCTTCCTGCATCCGTCAGGCCCCCTGGGACCAGCTCGCACTCAGAGGAGAATTACTGTATAGTTCAGCTAGAGCCAGGATCAGAGTGAACAACATCAGAGCAGCAGAAGCCCTAACATTTTGACTTTTCACCTGCAGTACTGTACTGAATCTCACAACACAACCACTGAACAGAATGTCTCCATGGCTTCAAATTGAGCGGCTCCCTTTTTTTAGTTTGTAGATGCTTCCTGAATATTTTTTCCAGCACCAGAGCTGACCTTCACTGGCCCTCTGAGCAAGTTGCAGATAAACACTGACAACAGACAGAGCTCTATGATAAATATTAGCATGACAATGATATGAGCCATAGTCATGACAATAGGGCTGTTGACGCCATGTTAGAGCTTTGGATGTTATACAACAGAGTCGTTTTTTGGATCTTGTCATTTTTTTTTAAGTTCTCAGATAAGTGAACCTGTGCAGCAATGTCTTACCAATAACAATAGCACTTATCGCAGCGTTCCCTGCGGTACAATTAAAATTCAGTCAGAGTCTTCAATCTGCCTCCCAGCCATGCCTGCTGTTTCTCGGCCCTCCTGGGCCACGTCAATTCCTCTGCTGCAATGTATAATTCACGAGCCACCAAACAGCACTGAGGACTCACCTGGAGACTCACAGGCCCAGCAATGCAGAACTGCAAGGGGGGAGACGTTGTACATGCAGCCTGGGAGACATTTGTAGGGGGCGAGGTGCGTGTGACATGGTACCTCAAGTCAGCCAGGGCTTCTATGATCTCAGGGTCACCCTGATAACATGGCTTCTCCGCTGGGATCTTTCAACTTCTTGCCTCTCTCAGTAAGGCATGTATGCTTTTATTTTTTCCTGCCCTTTCTCCTTTCGTCTCCTGAAAGACAATTGTGGTGTCCTCTAAAACTAATTTGGATGTATATCTTCTATTTGCAGACAATTCCATAGCGATGCATTGGAGTAACCTGTAGAGTCTCGGAGTGGTTGCTTTTAGTTAAAACCAATTAGAAATGACCAGAAATAACAGCGCCTGGAGACAGAGAAGTCATTTTTCTCTTGAGCCTCCCCAGAGAGTTGGCCTCTCCATGGATTAAGTGTTTTAGTATATTAGGGGGCAGCTGATTAGAATCATTGTGCTTTTTTAATCATTACATTTTTGCATGTATAGTTTATAGCAGTATAATAGCTAATAAGGCTAAGTGTGTCACTGCAAAAGGGAGGATTGTTTAAATGACTTTGTGTATGAAACTTGGCCTTCACAAAGACTGCCAAAGTTAGAACAGCACAGAGGTCCTTGAATCAGCTCATCCATCTTATTTTATGACTTTTGATGGGATGAGCATCAATGCAAGAATAACCTTGCATCATATCTCTAGACTCGCTTTATGCTCTCTGGCCAGCTACATTAATACTTTTTTTTTTTTTTTAAATAAAAAGTTGCATTAGCAGATGATCTAAACATGTCCAGTTTCCTTCAAGCCCCAATTTATACAATGTTAAATTTCTTCAATTTACAGCACCATAAATCACAGCAGAAACATGTTTTTGGAGCTGTGTGATGGCTAAGAAGAGAAACACATTAATTGTTTCTAATTATTTTCTCTCAGGAATGTAGCAGCAATTTGTCAGTCGGGCAGGCGGCAGCACTCAAAAGATGGACTGCTGAATATGGCTACATCGATCATTCTTAAGATGACCATGACTTAGGCACCATCATTAACCAGCAACCTCAGGAGTAGCCTAAAATTAACAGTCCCATACAACTGCCATCATTAAGACAGGACAATAACCAAACCTTCTCATTATTGTCTGATGTTTTCTTCTATCCGAGAGGCCTTATTAGCTGTACAGAGTGTGTACTGCCACCATTCCCAAGGCCTATGTTATTGACCCGTAATTCCAGTAGGTGTCTAGCGTGTCCCTCACTGGGCCCTCACTGGCTCTTCCTGCAGCTGGGTCTGTTGCGCTGGCTGTGTCCTTGTGTGCGGCGGGCGTGCAGCAGTGGCATGTGGAGCAGGCGGCAGGAAGCGAGCCTCCCTGTCTCCCCAGACTGAACAGTGAATGAGGATAAGTGAGGAGCGCCAGTCAATGAATCAAGCAGCAGGAAGGGAGCAGCCAGGGGGGGAGTGTGACGTCCCCACGGGAGAGGCCTCGCATTAGGAACTTCCTCGTCTGTGTGTTTCTGGCACAGGTTAAATGGATCGCTCCCATTAGCGCGCTGAGAGGACAGCTCCATTATATGAAGGAGACTGTAACTTTGAATGTCACGGTGCAACAACCCCAGAGCACGCCTCGTCTCCCAGGGAGGCAGGGTGACAATAACCATCCATGATAATCATTCCCTGTCAGGCTTTAAGGAACCTGAAATTATGACGTACAGCCTGCCATGCGCCTCAGACTTCATTACAGCGCTGTCACTTTGAGTCGCCTGCGATGGCACGGTGCTCCACAGCCGGCTGCAGCACTGTGGCTGCCAAAACCCAGACTCACTCTCCTCCTGTCTAAGTGGCATGTTTACAGGATGTGTGCCCCCCTGCAGATAGATGTGGTGGAGGTTAACCTCCAGTCGCCTGCATAGTGCCTCTTTTCCTCTATAGCAAAGGTGAAGTCTCGTGAGAACATGTGCTGAATTGTTTACCAATGCAAGGGAAAATATGACTGATCAAAGGCCACACAGCGACAACTGTCCCTCCTCCCAGTGTGACAAATGCTAATGTTTAAACTCGTATTCGGCTGCTCATACAGACAACAGATTCGCCTTTAACTTCAATGTCTTTTACATCAATAATCCCCACAAAGCACATCAGTGTTTATACAAGGCGATCCTCAAGTTGTAAGCATGTTTTATAGCAGCGTGTTTGTCAGCCAAGGAGAGCTTCACCTCCACACTGACCTCTGAACCTGCCATCCAGTGGAGAAGACATGAGCTGGCAGGCATTGCCAATGTCAGTGCCCAGAGCTAACTCCTTCTTTCTCACCGCCTGACTCATTCATTGGCTTTGTGGCCCCTTCTCCTTGCCACCTCCAATCACAGGGCTCTGAATGACACATAGAGGAGGAAGTGGGCCCACTAACCGCCCCTCCTGTTTCCTCTAACCTGCATAGCAACAGGCCAAACACGCGTCTGGTTTATAAAGATAAAATTGGTTTTCTCTTTGCACCTGAGAAAGGTCTTAGTTAAGAGAATAGTTTTCATATTATTAGGTGTGGGAGAAAAGCAGAATTTGATGGGGCCTTTTGTTACACAGATGCAATCGTTGGCTGTTTCTGTGTTTCCTTCTAGAGTTTTAGAAATACATATGTGGTATATCGCATCTCTTTTTGTGCATCTGGTTTTATTTACTTAATAACAACTGTGCTCTGTATGCTGTGGACTTGTTAACCACTAGGGGCAGTGTAGAAAAATGTATCTGTTCCATGTAATGCGCACATGAGCACACACATACACGCCACAAACATTGTGGTTACCACGTACACATGTCTCAACTGCATGTCGACAGCGAGTACCAGTAACGCACCACATCAGGTAGCAATGTGGACAAAAAAGAGAATAAGAAGGCGACTGCTGTATTTGAACGATTCCGTTTTAAATAAAAAATGTTAATTTCCATGCAGTGGTAAATGTTTTAGGCCCTAAAGACACGCACACAATACTTTGTAGTAAGAACAGTCCAAAGTTCAGTAAACAAAACTGTTTCTGTTTAAACAGAAAGTTCCCCAGGGTATCTTTACAGTGAATTCCCTCCTCAAATAGATGTGACCTCATGGAGCATTCAGTTTAAGCACTACAGTGTGGCAATAGAAGTTTAATTTATGGTGGGCTTAAGTTTATTGAATAGGAAATGTATAGAATATTAATCATTAATTAGTCCATCTCTGATGCAGGGTTCAACATGTTAGGATTAGAAACATGAGCCTTCACTTTGGCAGATCAATTGTTAATTCTTGACTCTCTGTGGGAAAGAGCCGGTGACAGCAGAACAGCACCTAAGCATTATCAGTGTGGTCTCTGTGGCTAAGCTTTGGCAAAAGCACACATATATACTGTAGTCGCGCTCTCACACAAATGCGTGTTTCTTTCACTTCCTTTTGCACAAACAGTTTTCACAGCAAATGGTTGTTTGTACCTAAAAGGTCTGTGGTCAGTCCATAGACAAACACCGGCTGCTTTTTGAAGTCACTTTCTACACCTTCTGTAAGCACCTTTTACATAAAATAAAGTGCCTTTAGATTAAATAATATGGCCTTTCTAGTTGTTACCAGACTCCTGTTAAATAGTCTGAGAATGTCTGCTTCGTGCCTGTAATTGTAAGGTTTGACAAAAGGCCAGGAAAAAGCTGCTTATTTGCTATTTCCTTCTAATACAGTTTCCACGAAGCACACCAGCTTTGTGCCTTACATGGTCTAAGAGGTTGTCTTACCCATCAAAACAAAGAGCCAGTTAACTGCTTAATATAGGCTTTTACAGCTGCCTCGTGTCGCAGCACCTTGAGACCGCTGCTCTTTAATGGACCATCAGCTCTTGCTGGCTTCCATGTCATTTGATTGAAGTGTAGAATTAAGACTGGATTACCGTTTATTTTCTACTTGCGTAATGTCACAGTTGGACAGAACAGAAGCTTTTGGCCCGAAGCACTGGAACAATGCTCGAGCTCCATCACAGACTGCTGGCCCCTAGGTGACTGTTTTCCCTCTTTCTGCTCAGTGGAGTTGATATTACTTATGTGTTTCTGTGTGTATGTCTATAGGAGGCTGAAGGGCTTATTTGTTTTCCCCCTCGTTGCTCTTTGACTCGTTTCCCCTCAAACGTGTCTGAAACATTGTTATCTCCGGCCAGACGCCTTTTTCACAGAGAGTTATTGAATCATGTCAACTCGCAGTCCCCCGAGTTTCAAATGCAAGCTGTAGAAAAATTAGCCATTGCTTCCGCATGACAAGTGGGATCTATTAGTGTGCTATCGCCCCGCAAAGCATGAGCATCCAGCGGGCCGCTGGGGACCACGGCTGGCTGTGCGCTCGTCCGCGTCAGGCTCCTGGGGCATTAGACCAATGTTGCAGACAGGAGAAACAGCCACAGCCGCAGCAAGAACTGAAGTGGCTCACTCGATGAGTTGACACCCAAAGGGGTGAGGAAGGGCAGCATGAGCAGAGGCAGTCTAGCTCCACCTCAGCCTCAGCCAGGTCTGACTCACACTGGTCAGACTGGCCACTTGTTGGATAAGCAGTTTGCAACCACACACATCACTGCCTGTATCTCATTTATGCTTTATCAAATCTTCTTCTCTCCCACTATACATTTCCTCTCAGCATGGGGTTTAGAAAATAAAATGCTGTGTAAATTATAGGAAGTCCATAAATTGTAGGGATCATTTAGATCCTTCATCTTCTACGCATCATTGCTCATTTAATTGCAGCACTGCCTGCTAATATGTTTGACCTTACTTTTATATCCAGCATCCACATTTATGGAAGGTTGTCTCGCTGATTAAAATAATTACTGTCCAAATTCAAAAGCACCTGCTCAGCTAAAATATTAGACTCTGGAGAGGACTCGACCACAGGCCTTTCTGCAGACGAGTAATATTACAGCGATGGCAGGTCACAGTTTGGCCATGTCATAGAACTGAAACAGATCATGATACTGTCACTGCTGTGCTAATTATTGACTTAGCATTTTTCAATGGGGGACCAGGCGTATCTGCCCGAGCAAATAAAACATGAGCTTGCAAGTTACACAGCTGTATCTTAAAATGGAAAATAAGGAGAAATGAAAAAAAAAAAAAAATCAGCACTTTTTTAAATTGTATCTTTAAAATTTAACATGTATTTCTTTCTTTATATTCTGGGTTTTGTGCAATAAATTTGTGCAGAAGTTGCTTTCATGTATGTTTTTTTGTACACGGTCTCCCTTAAAAAAGAGAGAGTGAAACTACCTGTTTAAATAAAGGATTAACTAACTAACATTGAGGTCAAAGTGCCTCCATCCCGCTGTGGGCCACAGGCTTACTCATGTGCTCAGGCCCAATCAGTGTGGCTGCTCAACACATTAGCATTCCAAATGTTGTTTGTTTTAGTATAATTTTGCAGTCATTGCCCGCAGAGGATAGAGATTCAACCACCTTGCCGTGTCGTGGATATGGATGTAGCTTTGCCGTAGGTCAGACACCAGCCTACTCACATAATTGCTCTGGGCCTGCCACCTTAGTGACCTTGGACAGAGACAGTCTGTTGGACCACAGGGCCTACCTCTTCAGCACCATCAGTTAGCTACAAACAGAGCTCCATGTAAAATGTCTGATAGTATGTTTTCTTCATGGTGTCTTTGTTTTCTCTTTGCAGGTATCTCAGTAACAAAGAAGACACATACCTGTGAGTACAAACATTTTTTATTTCCTTTTTTTCTTTCTGTTGCACTTCAGTTCTAAAGCTGTAAAAATGTAATTTAACTCCAAGACAAATTATACACAGACTTAATGTGGGAAAAACAGATTCTCCATGCCTCATATGCAGTACAGACGATAAAATCATGTTGTTTCTATCTCTGTTGACTCTTATTTAATCAGTGCCTTTATGTATATTGTTGCCTGACGAGCATTGTAATAAATCAATACCTTCAATTAGAGCCACAAAATCCACTTTCACTTTTTTTGTATTTCTCCATCCCGGAGAGAATGATGATAACCCCAGAGAGGAAATTAAAATGTTATGCAGTCTTATGACTGTTTGATAATCATGCACAGTTGACGCAGACAGTGTGCTGAAGCACTTCTTTGTTTTCTGCAAGGCCTTGCAGCTGCGCAACACGGATGTGGTGTTGTGTGGTGGTTTGTTACCTCTGAGGCTGCATTAACTACCAAGAGTTTGTATTCTTCAGGTACAGATCATATCACTGCAATTGAAAGATACAGATACAGTATGTGACACGTCTCACATGCGAGATGCAAGACTTTTTTGTGCACTACAACAGTAGTACACAGGCTTCACATTGTCTAACCACCACTGCCTTTTCAATTTCAGTCTGCTCATGAAGAATTGATGAACAGTCAAACCTGTAGAAATCAATGATTTCCAAGAGATTTGTAGTGTATTTTGACACGTGTGAAGTGCAATCGAAAAGGCATGTAAAAATGCTTTTGTGTAGTGTACTGCAGTGTGTCTGTGCATGTGTGTACATCTATGCGTGTGTGTTCATACCCCACTGTGTGAACGAAAGAAAACTAGCCCTGAAGGCTATCCTTTCCCTCTGATCACTCTGATGAAACTTGTGGAGAGGGAAGGCCAGAGGGCTTTTCTGTAAGAGCGGTCGGAGTGTTTCAGATTGTGAGAGGCTGCATCTCGCCCTGTAAAACACCCTGGCTCTTTCTTACATCAGACAGCAGGGCAAAGGATATGATCTTCGACGCAAGACAGCTCTACCTTGCTCAAACAGCCCCGTCAAAACAGCAGCACGATTGTGTGTTAAGCTATTTGCTTGTCTGGAGGGGCTACGGTATTTCTTTTTTGATGTGTGTGTGTGCGTGTTTGTGTCAGGATATCTTCAAGGTAGAACAGAAACGCTTTGACCCACCATCCACCGCCCCACTATCTTAATTAGTGCGGCGCTAAGCACCTCTACACCGGAAGGGGGCTCAAATCAAAGAGCATGATTTAGGAGTCTTGGGTTCAAAGCCCTGGGCAGAGACTGGACTCCGCTGTCTCATATCAGTGAGAAATATTCAAATCTTGTCCATGTGAGGAAATCAAAGTAAAGCCCCTTAACAAGTAGTTGATTGCTGTGCCTCACAGACAGGAAGCGGCTGTAGAGCCTCGTCAGAGCTGTGTGCACAAGAAGGCGTTCAAGGGCCAGTTAATGGTCATTGAGAATATGGAGGGAAGGTCTTTCTCAAAGAAGCCTGGTGATTATATGGCTGCTGGAGTAATAATGAGGGAGATCGCTCTGCCCTACATGGTTATAGTCAGGCTGCAGATCTATTTCTGCTCTCAGAGTGAAAACATTGGCTTCCCCACTACGCCAGTCCACACTGCCACTCGTAATGTGAGCTTGGCAGTCTTGCTTGTATGTGTGTGCAGAAGTGTGCGTGTTTGTGTTTTAGGAGGTCTTCCTAGTCCAACCCAGACCGCAGGGATGGGCCGTGTCTCTGACTAACTCCCCACTCTGCCTGAGTGATCAAACTGCTGGAAGCTCCCCGCCATGCCAGTCCCCTCATCAATATAAATTACAGGGGCAGCTGTTCACTGGCAGACTCCTCTCCTCTCCTCTCCTCTCCTCTCCTCTCCTCTCCTCTCCTNCTCTCCTCTCCTCTCCTCTCCTGTCCTCTCCTCTCCTCCTTCCCTATTCCACCCACCCCACTGGACTAATCATGGAGCCATCAAAAGGTGAAGTATTGTAGATGAAACCAGATACTTATATCATTGTGGCAATGACTGTGATGTCCTCTCCCCATTCTGGCCGTTATAAGGACTTAAGTAGATTTACCGTGTGAGGCAGCACCCTCTCTTCTCTCTCCCCTTCTTCTCTTCATTCCCCCTAAGGGGCGGCCCCTTGCCAGCACTCTCTTTAACCACAAGGCTATAATTCTCAGCAAGAAGTCAGCTGTGGTTTTCCTGTACATTTCCCTGACAGTTTTACATATGCTCTGTTATATTGACTTTTAGTAGCAGTTGATTTATCCCTAAAACTGCCTGCGACGGGTGACAGCAAAAGATCAAGGGCTTAAATTTGGTATTTTAGTTTTTTTTTCCTTCTTTTCTTACTTTGATGCCGGACACCAGATACACACCTCCTCCTACCTCAGCGAGGCTGCGTTGCCGTGAGATGAGTTTCTGTTTGGACCTGTTGAGAGAGATGGTGTGGAGCGGAGGATCAGATGCAGCAGCTGATTACACTGAGATTAGACGTCTCACCTCTAATCTACCATCAGCAGTCTGGGGCTCTGTCTCACAGCTCGAATAGCAGAGAGCTATAGCTAACGCTCACACACACACACAGGTCGCGTAGCCAGGATGCTCTTCCTCGAACAGAGAAGATCTCCTGATTACCTAGAGCTAATCCTCTCTCTCTCTCTCTTGCAGCTGTAGATGTACAATATACTGATTGTCTGACTGACTGTTCAGACTATGATACACACTGAGACAAAGGCTTGTGTAGCTACATTAAGTTGCTTTAGTTAAATGGCTTGCCTTGTAAAAGATTAGACAAACATACAAGATAAATCAACAGTCTGCTGATATGCCAAAATTGTTATAATAAAATAAAAAGCTCCTCAAAATTACCATAGAGCTAAATTAATCTTAGAAAAAAAGCTGCACATTTTAAATATCACAAAGCAACTTTTAGCTACTACTCAAGCACTATTAATGTATTGTTAATGTATTTGATTTTAATATATTTTACAGGTGTTAATCTGCCCTCTATGAACGTGTTCCTCAGTATATGGAGTGTGTGGCTGAGTTTAGATTGGGAATAAAGTGGCCAGAGGGAGGCAGTAGTACAAATGTAACTCCGGGAAAAGGAGACAGAAGAGGCTTCCTCTCCTCAGTCTCCCAGAGACGTTGTAGAGAGTCCCAGTTTTTTCACACTATATTTATCTCCATTGCGGTGACAGACTCCTTACACTGATTGAGAAACATGGCCTTGCTCCTGCATCTTCATTTATTTGCTAGCAGCTTGTATTGAGTTTCCCTCGTCAGAGATCTGCACTCACATAGTAATAGCACCGCCAATCTGTTTTAAGGGAACCAGATGATTTAGATTCTTCTGCACTGCCTTAGAAAAACAGAGTGCAGAGCTACAGTGAAATTATATCAGACTCAACTCAAGCCAGAGTTTGTAGTTGTCATGCCTTTGTGCATTTGAGATTTCACTCATGAAAGTATAGTCTGGTGTATGTTTGGAACAATATGCTAACAGCATTATTAATCCTAATAATGCTCTCTGTGTTCACATAGCAGGATGACAGCTTTTACCCCCGTGAAGCATCTGCTTTACCTCTAAATGACATCAGATCCCGCTTGGGTTTCAGATTGGTAGAATGCTAATGCATTGGCTCTGTGAGTCGAGATATTTTCAGTTAATCAAACATGAGATTTATGGTCCTTAATAGTGCTGTACATTGCCAATTTAGGAGAATAATATGTCCCAGTTGCTGTCTAATTTTGCTTGGCAACAGGCGCACTCCTGTGGAATCGCCCGGGGCAGTGTGAGTTGTCTCTGCATAGCTCAGTGTTCCATGCTCAGTGGCTGTTTGAAGGTATTTCATCACATTGTTGCCTTGATTCAGCTCTGTGGGGATTTGTTAGTTGCACTCATGTGGGAAGTGCATCCAGTACATTGTTAAGCTAGGGCTGATAATGAAGATCAGCCAGCCAGAGTCCCCTGAGCTACGCGGAGAGAGATAGTCTAGTGAGACGCACAGCACAGACATAGTGGAGCAGGACGAGCACACACAGCAATACACACAGACGCAGAGGAATCATCAGCACAAAGCATACAACACTGAACTGTGCTGTCGTGTATTAGAGTAAAAACACAATACAGAAACACATGCAGTACATTAGATTATTATCAACTATGTTATACTCTGTTGTTCTTACTAAACAGTATTCCGAGTTTGTAAAATTGCCATTATTATGTTCAAACGTGGGTTGAGCAATATTGCAATCATTTTAATGTTGTCGCCTTTTTGTTAGGATTGAAATTGACAATGCAGGGCCCCACTAAGCACAGCCGCTCTTTCTGTTGAAAGTTATTTGATTCTCAGCGTGGTACTAGAACTCGTTGTTTCCTCTTCTCCCAGAGCAACATTGAACGCTTAAATTGACACAATCTTTTTCTCCCTCTGTACTGTAGGTTATGTTTCATCTTACTCTATTTGTTTGTTCCACAAAAAGAGTATTCTTTTTGGACATTTTGGTATAATCTATAATAGACGGCTATTTTTTTTCTGAAATAGGTCAGTGTAATCACAACAGTGAGGGATGGACAGTCACTGTAAAAGGGAAATCAATAGAGCTATCTATTTGTCGTAAACCAGGCCAGCATGATTTTTCTCCATTTTTCCTCTGCTGCCATACTTTTTCCTCTCCAACACAATATGGCAGGTCCTCATTTTTCAGTAAAAGCATTATGTCTGCCATTTTGTAAAATTGCAAATGGCCTTTGTACATGCACTTTCTTTGCATACGTTTCTGTGGCTATGGACGCTTCCTTTTTATCACCTCCTGGGGGCCCAGGGTGTTTTATAAGGAGGAGAATGGTAAGGGGAACTGTAGGGGTGCACGACGGCTTTTTGTGGGGGAGCTCTGCTTTTGTTGCCTCTTAATCTGGTTCTTCTCTTGGTGCCGGCTCTTTCAGAAAATTTGAGCCGGAGCGAAGAGAGGCCTCGTCAGCTTTTCCTCACCCTTTCCCTTTTGTGTCTCGCTGAAAACTGAAAGGCCCTGTCTTGAAGTGCTGTCAGACCAGAAAACAAGAGTAAGTGACATGTGACAAGGACACAATGCTTGGCTGGGCCAGCCAAAGTAAGTGGCCCCCATCTGCTGCGGGCGATTTCTCTTCTGCCGGCTGTCTGCCACCTCAGGTGAGCGGGGCCAGGGACCGAGGGCTGCGCTGAGATGGTGGCGTCTGCCAGGCGGAGCAGTTGGCATGGCTGGGAGGGCACGGCCGGCCTCACGCTCGCCGCGGCGCACAGTCGGCCGGCCTTTGCACAAGCGCAGGTTATCCGTCACTCATCAGGTTTCCGATGCCTCATCACTTTCCTACGGTGTACACACATTCAGCGCGGGACAAGAGTGTCAGCATGTAATGAAAGGTTTGATTCATGGAGGGCGACAGAGGCGGAGGTCATGGAGCTCCTCCAGATATGATCCTGACTGATGCTGATGGGGAAGCTTTAAGATGGGGCCCATAATTAAATGTCCTTGTGCCATCATCAAGTTCCTCAGTCGTAGCCATACACATCTCATGCTCAGAGCTTATCACTCCGACCAGCATGTATCTGATATTGATGGTCTTCACTTCTCACTGAAGTGCACTTAGAGAAGAATTATAATGAACTGAAGTGGAGCAAAAAAAAAAAAATCTATTGTCAGAAAAATCCCATTATGGATTTTTTAGGATCTAAAAATTCTGATGCAACATCATGCATGAATAAAGGCGGGTAAAATTAACATATATAATTTCATTCCTGAATTATGCAGGAGAATGTTGTTGAATAAACCATGCAACGAGTAAGATCTCCCTCATGATAAAATCATTTTGAAATATCGTGTAAGCACCGTTTCAGGATCAATAATAACCGTCACTGTGCATCAGAGAAAAAGAAATATGTTGGGACAAAACACAACAAAACAGACTGTTTGCGTACCGGGCATGAAATGTTTATCGAAACTTAATTAGATACATTTGAAGAGAGGATCACATTTTTCTGACAAATAATGTCATTCTGCTCAGAAACTAAAGTAGAAAAAAAAGTTACATCCACGGAGAAGAAAGCAGAAGTGCTCACAAAAGCTTTCGGTGATATTATACATTGACATTTGTGCTGATCGCATTGTGCACATTTTGTTGAATCTGCTTTATTAGAGAAATGCTGTTTTTTCCCCGTTGCTATTAATTTGTGTTTCTGTGGGTGTGCAGTGCGAGAACAGAGAGATGTGGTTAACCCATTGTGAAGTTAGCCGTCATCATTAAGATTCTACAGATAACAGGCATGCGGATTTCTACTGCTCAGCATTATAGGATCCCAGACATCAAAGGCAGGTTTTCATTCTACTGTGTCTGCGGCAGAAGAAGAAGAAGAAAAAAAAACAGGAAAGGAGACATGGAGTCAGGAAAATAAGGCAGATTGGGAGAAGAGAAGTGAGCATGTATACGTACCTGCGCGAGTCAGGTGACACAATGCTCTGTAATGTGTTTGCTGCCACAGAGGGTCCCTCCTGCATAGTTAGCTCCTTGCTAAATTGGCGTCCGCTCTGATTAAGTGGCACAGTCCTTAATAACACCGTGCCTGACTGCAGGTTGGTTCACTTTAAAGATCAAGTTCATTTCTCAACATGGTCATTAAAGTGCAGGTCTGTGTAATTCAAATCAATTCATTTATGTTTTGTTTTTTTTACGGCCTGTTTTTTCTCCTCTCTTCCGTGCAACAATACTATCAGCTCTTCATGTAGCCTCCTTTTATATCTAATCAATGTAAAGCTACTGTCAATAGTATTTTTCTTTGTACAAATCTTGTAATGCCATTTCCAGTTCTATTACACAGATATTACAATGAAGTTCCCCTTAATTCAGATTACTTTCTCTTTCAGCGTGGTGCCATTATGCTTTTGCCATTACATCAGCGTGAGCTGTTCTACAGTGAGAGTATTGAATGTACAAGAGAGAGAAATATGCTGTTCTCCAGTATTGTGCTGGATTACAGAATCAAGGTCGACTCACAAGACACAGAGCAGCATTATCCCTTAATCCTGTGTTTTGGTTTCAAATAGCCTTTTTACACCTAATCTTCACAAGTAAAATGACAAACATGAATACTGAGGTAGGTATTCAAATGTGCATTACCTACAATGTTAAGGTCAAAGGCTTATGCTGACTTAAAGTGGCTCTATATTTTGTGAAAGAACAGACGATCATGTGTTTGCCATTTATTTTGTTGCGGCTGTATTACAGAAGACTAGGGAGTCTTGTGATGAAATTTCCCCAGGCGGTTTCAGATGGATAAGTCTGGGAACTTTTCATCCAAACTATGAGTCATTTGTTTGTTTTTCTTTTTTCTTTTTTTCTTTCTTTTTTTTTTTGCTTTTAGACTTTGTAATATATTGAATGAGCATACTATTCCTGCTTTGCTTTAACCTCTCGCCAAATTTCACTTGGCCTGCTGTGCTTGGGCACAGGGAGGACGAGCTTCACTGAGTCAACAGATATAGCGAGGACACCAGTTACAGCACCGAGGCTGTGTCTCCCCTTGACCAGGCTGGTCTTAGTGTGTCCGTCAGGCTCAGCTGTGGCAGAGCTGGAGGAAACTTAAAGGTGCTGTGAAAGACTAAAAGTGGGCCAGCCGCTGCTGCCTCCTGTTGACCTACCTTGTTCAGAGGGTCCAGGTACAGACTGATGACAGGACTCCTCCTCAGCGGACCACATTACTAATGTGTGAGGGTGCAAGAGGAGCACACCCAGTGATGAATCACTCCCCTGCACCCATGGCATCCTCATAAGTCAAGAGTAAAAGTGTTGAGAGAGTAAAAGAGCTCCTTCGTCCCGTCCACCGTAGAGAAACTCCATCCAGGCCCGCTGGAAGGAGGGAAGGGGGAAGGCTAAGTGGTGCACGTCGCGCATAGCCTGAAGATCTCCCTCAATCTTAAGGAAAACATGAGTCCCTCCAGTGGGTCACTTGTTTTTATAAAGCTCATAGAACTAAGGAAAAGTTACATTCATGCTTGAACAGAGCTGCTTTTTAATAAATGAGAGTAATCTACGTGGCGTTGATCTGGCCTGCCTCACCGGACTAACTGCATTACCTGAAGTCACAGAGAGAACATTAAATATGTGTTAGTTTAAGCTAAAACAGTTTTCTTCTGAGGGTTTCTGCGCTGAGCAGTCACAGGAAAAGGCTCTGCCTCATTACTCACTTTGGTGTTTCAATAGAGAGAATAATAGTGGAATTGTTCAGCCTAAGAGCAGAGGAAATTTTGAGTAATTTAGAGGTTTTTAAATAGATTTTTCTTATTTAAACAACTTTATTAATACAGATTTTGTATTTATCAGCTTGTTTCTCTGTTTTCTTCCTTCCTTCTATAGCCTTAAGCCAGAAGGTTAACTATTTTAGTTTACACGCCCACCTCCCCCCAGAGCTGATGTCGGGCTATATCGGTGATGTTGGGGGAGTGTGTAAGTTTGACGCTAGGTAATACATCACACACTCCGGGGGGTCTCCCTGGTATGCTCCTCAATAATGAAGTTCATTCGTTAACTTCTCCCTCAAAGGCCAAGTTCCCCTGCTGCCCTTTTCAACAGCTATCGCAACTCTTACTAGAGTCACCCGACCAACGGCAGGAAAAAAAACACATCATCATGCTTTTCCCCCTGACAGGCTCAGTGGTTGCCTTTGCAGGGCATGAAGAATAAGCAGGTCCATTACCAATCCCTCATGCCTGGTTATAGCCATAATTATCACAGGGAAAATGACCTGCTCTGTTTGGTTTGCCGTGGAGGGGCTGCGCCTTCCTAATCACCTCCTCCTTCCCTCCTGTCGTCCTCATGCCATGGAGATGGAGCTGGTTTTGGGGGAGTCTTGCCAGTTCATTAGAATTCACAGGGTTCCACCTCCCTGCCTAGCCAGGCTAAGCCTCTCACACAGGCTGCCATGCCTGCGATAATCTCCCCTCCTCGTTCCCTTTCGCTCCTTCTCTCTCTATCCTCCTATCCTTTTCCTTTCTGTCCCCAAGGGCAGCTTCGCACAAAGGAGATGCAGTGCATTTCATTGTTAAATCTGATTTCTATTGATCTATTGAAAAATTGTTCCGTGAGATATATGATAGCACTCCAGCAGCGCTGATGATCCCTCCTTACCACTGCCTTTTCATCTGATAAACCACATAAATAAACTGATTTATTCCAGCCACTTAAATGACAACCTTTGTTGAATGTACGCAGCGCATATTTTTCCAAGGCTGTATCAATCAAATGAACATCCAGTTCCAGTGGGCAGATTGTAAACACTTTTGTTGCTGCTGAAGTGCCCAAAGACGGACAGAAACGGCTTGGCATTTCTCTTAGTTTAAATGTAGCAGAGAAATAACAGCGACAACTAAACTGCCACTAAACAAAACGATGAATAAAAAGTAGCTGAGGGCGTTTGATGTTTTTCATTGAAGTGCAGTGCTTATTATATTGTTCACATCCTCTTGTCACCACCTCACTCATACCTGAACGGGGTCAGCTAGCGTGGAGCAGCAGGCATGCAGGTCCGCCTTAAACGATGTGAAGCGTGGTCAGTCCATGCAGGACAAATTGGCTTCGCTACCACAGTGACACAGTACTTGTATTTTTTTTTCTATGACAAAAACATTTGATTGAATTGATTTGGAAATACCAGATGCTCTTATTTTTGTGTTTGTTCAGGATTTAAATTTAGCTCTATAAATAACCGTGGCAGTAAAACAAAAGGCTATAGCCTTGTCAACCATTCACTATAAGTACTGTGTTGTTGATTCGGATTACATGACAGTTGACGGGTGTACACTTCACCTATGTAGGAATGATATGCTTTCATATTTCTTCCTTTTGACCCTGCTGTTCTATAAATATTGTGCTTGTGTGTATGGTTATTGAGTGACAGATAGAAGGAGAGAGAAGAGTGCTGAGCTGGTCCTGGGGTTGCTGTGTATATAAAGGATGAAGGGCAGTGTACACAGTCACTAATATGGAGTCATGTCATCAGAGAACGATTAAGATAGTAAATATCACAAGACTTACCTACAGCTGCTACCTTGCCAGTCTAGACAAACTCCTGCTCCATGGAAAATCCATTATCCGTAATGAGTTAACAGCATTTCCTGTTGCCACGTTACACCGTACAACCCAGGCAAGGCAGCGGCATGTAGCATGTTTTTAAACTCTCACTTCTCTTATTTAAACTTGCCTTTAAATGCAACCCTCCGCAGTCCTCTGGACATAACCCAATAGTGTCCTCTATTTTCACTGAAATAGATATTCCCTTTGTTGTCTGTGTGATTTATTGAAGTCTTCCCACAAGTGGAAGCCCCCAGGAAATTGCCTGGAATGGCCCTAAATTGGTTTATGATTGTGTGGTGTGGGCCGGTGCTGTTATGGTTCTAATATTATGCCCTCCTCTCCTTGGCATCTATATTAAATTGATCTGTATTGTTTTCATGGAGTGCCTGTTGAAGCTTGTTAATTCTACCGCTGCTTCAGGCTGGTGTTGCCGTTCCAAACACCCAGGTGGCTCTCGCGGTGGAATATAAGCCTCAACTCTCCAAAATACCTCAAAACGAGACCGGGACGCAAAATTAGGAAGGCCGTAACTGTTTACTTTGTGGGGTCAAAGTGCAACAGCAGGTGGGGTGGAGGTTTTAGTCCGGTCCGGAGCTGTAAGAGTTAACATGGATCAGCTGCATGGTGTCTGTGCGTGGAATGGCTACTGACAGACTGCTAATGAGGCCATTATCAGCTCTGGTCCGCTCCTCTCCTCCAGGGGCACCAGTGGATGCTCTGCACTCATCTCAATTGAATTCCATTCCACAGGACTTGTTTACAGTAAATACATTTGCTTGAATTAATTCAATCCTAGAGGAGTGAGACACACATGACTGGGCCGGCCCAAACACTCCTGGCGTCATCGCAACTTTACTATCACATCTTTTTTATTCTTGGATTTAAAGAAATGATCAACAAAAATTATTCTATTGATGGCTACACATCAGTGATCACCAAATGAATACTCGCAGACCTCTGACCATCACAGCCTTTTGTGGCTTAATCAATGCCCTAATGAACAAGTATCAGCAGGGTATTGGCATCCTGTCACTGGTAATGCAGAGCAGTCAAGGGAGAGGGTGATCAAGAGCAAATGAAGAGGCTTTGCTGGAAACATGTCTCCTTAGGGAGGCCGGGGCTTTTAAGCCCAATTATATGGAGGTACTATATTTGTTGTAGAGCTGAAAGTGTAGAACAACATCCAGATTGGTTTATTAGGTTTAAGTTTTTCCAATATTATATGAAAAATATCTGGCTATGATAGTTGTAGAACAATGGAAATAAATGAAATGTTGTTTTTGGTGCTCACGGCATTAGAAAAAAGCCTCTTATTCCATTCATAAATATTAATAATAGGAACAACATCTTCTCATACAACAGTTTGTATTTTCACCTATAAGGTTTAGGCACCCAAACTACTTAATTTTTGTACTTCTTTGCATTACAGCATAACAATTACATACAGTATGTAGTTATGTGACAGTTACTTTAGTGAAGTAGTTATATAGATATGTGTGTATGGCTTTTTTCACTAATTAATCCATCCAAACCTCTTCTCTAGGCGGACTTTATCACTCTTTATACTACATCGCCTAACTTTGCCTCTGTTATAATTACTACAGCCACTGGAGATCAAATCAAACATCCGTATTGGTTATAATAAGCTGTGCATCCTGGCTTACAATTACATGTGTATTATACAAATTAGAGCACATGACTTTTTTTGAGGTATAACTATGGACAGTGAATGTAAGATGACTGAAAATGTCTTAACCACTAAATCACAAAACTGCCCAAAAGAATTAATTTAAAAACATTTCAGTCACAGAAAACTGTCCAAGTTAGACTGAATAATCTCCAGAACTGTCAACAGTTTTCACAGGAAGTGTTTCTTTGGTAAAAGTAGAGTGCTTTAATGTGTAAGTGGATGGATAGAGAAGTTGAATTAGGGGGCAGTGGGGATCTTGTTAGACCTCTAGTTTAGCAGTTTGTACTTTTTCTACATTAGAAGTAGCCAGTGGTGTTGGGTGTTGAATAATTCTCTGAACCTGTTGGGATTTCTCTAAGATCTTCACAAATTCACCACATGGATTGTAAGCAGACAAAACATGCCTCCTTCCCACTCTCTCCTGATGCTCAGACGGTAATATGGATGTTATCCTCCTCTCAGATGTTCTTGGATAACCAGCCGACAGACTCAACCCCTCCTACAGTATCATGTTTTGTTTTTTTTTCTCTTAACCATAGCTCAGTGTTAAGCCACAGTGTGTTGAGCCCCGGTTGTTTCTGGAGTCTAAGTGATAGAGCAGCCAGTTTCTGCAAGGCAACCACAGATAGTGGCAGTTAAACATGTTCCTGCGTGGGCCTTGGCCTTGACTCATCTGGTGAACTTTGAAGATCTTGTGGGGAGACGCCAGCATCGAAACGAGACAACTGCTCTGTCTCCGACATCACATTGTTTGGAATAGTTTGCCAGGGCCTGTGTATGTGTAGTTTATATCCCAGGCACGCTCCATTTGATGCTATCAGCCTCTGAATGATATTTTGTTCATTAGACAGTGTGCAATAAGAGACCAGTGTTGACACAACGTGAGTTAATGTGTTTAGTGTCTCTAATGGATCATAGAGGTCCTAATGAAACATTGTCATGGGAAGATTTATGTTGCGAGCTGCTGAGTCCTCATTTCCATTTTATATGTGGTTAGAATTACCTTTATTCAATGAACACAACACAAAGAAGGCATCAAATGAATATAGATATTTAGTGTGTAAAACAGGAATAAATAAATAACTGAAATATCTGGCCCTGTGGAAGCATCGTAACTCTGTACAGTGCTGCCGTAGTGTTATTAATATCAAACCACTGTCGGGAGTGTAAGATGAGCCTCTAAAATATCTAAATTTGAAATATTGGTGGTGTGAAAAAAAATACTTTTCCTGTATTTTTTAGATTCCAAATATTGTAGCGCCTGAAAGCGAAGCTGCATGATGTTTGTCTTGAGACGAGATGATATGAGCGCCAGCTTATTCATGGAAATGCCAAATGCAACGTGGTTATTGGCCAAGGCTGGATTGCACTAAAACCAGAATATTGTATCAGAGAGAGGCAGCTGGTTAGGAGTCAGAACAGATTATCATATGAGAGAGGATGAGCGAGGAGAGGGGGAGGAGAGAGAGACAGAGAGGTAGGGACTGGAATGGGAAGCAGGGGGCGAGAGCGAGGGGGCACGGGAGGGAGAGAAGGAGAAATGATAGCAAGAAACTCATCGCCCGGTCGCTGTGGGGTGGAAGGGATCATCCAAACCCTTCCGTCACTATCTCCCCTTCTTCACCTGTCAGAAAGAGTGTGTGAGAGCCGTTGGAATGTGTGTGAGAGAGAGGGGAGTGCGGGTCCTCTGAGAGGTCAGGGGAAGCAGCTGAGGCTCCACTCATCTTCTCTCTGTGTAGGGCCCACCGCTGCTCGCAGACATCTGGCCTCACACTGATCACTCATATCTACAGACAGGGAGGAGGAGAAGAGCGGAGCGCTTCGATCTTTGAGCCACAGAAAAATTACAGATCCCCCTCTTATCCGTCCTCTCCACTCGCCACTTTTACTTTCTCTCTCTTTTGTTCCCTGAACTGTTTTTCTCCTTCACATCTAGCCTTTTATCCCCCCCTTTGACTTTTTCTTATCCTTGACATTGCACCATTTAAAAAAAAAAAAAAAAAGAAGAAGAAGAAAAAAAACCAAGAGAGTAGAAGGGACAGAAAAAAGAGGGTAAAAAACTGATGTCTGCTAGAACTGGTTCTGACTTTATCCTCGCACTAAAAAGATAAGCCAGAGAAGAGAGAAGATAGCGAGAGTGTGCTGTGTCTAGCAAGCCGGTATACAAGGCTCTGACTGCAATCAGTGGGAAGAGGGCCAGCTTCCCTGCCTGAGCTCTCAGCGCCCCTACTGGCTGCATGCTGTGCCAATCAAAGGCTAGTGGGTGGGGAGCAGTCAGACATGAACACTGATGTCACAGTCACATGGATTCTGGTGTGGTCATGCTCGGAGGCTGAGAGACAGAGCTGTGCTGGCCAGCTGCTGCTGAGACAGCAGTGGAGGGCTTTGCGCTGGTGATAGTTGTTCTCTTATGGACTCGAAGCTTAATGATGTATTTTGTGATTTCAGCTATGAAAGGTAAGAGCAAAATGCATGCTGATCCTGCACCCTGAGTAACAAGTAGGGAAGTACGGGCTCCGCTATTCATAGCCTGCCAACTCTTTGCATTTCATTTGCAAGGCATGAGTGTGACAGAGAGAGAGAGAGGGAGAGAGGGAGGGAGGAATACTGTAATATAGTGCTTCTGCTTCTGTGTCCAAGTGAATTAAGCTTTTCTAATATTTCTTTTCATGCATGAACAGATTTTTTTGATTCAAGAAGCAAGAAGAGCAAGAATTATTTAACTTAAAAAAAATCTGTAAAGGTATTTTTCTTTGATTTTTTATAATTCTTTGTGTGTGTTTTCTCGCTGCTACTGTTCTGTGGGGTGCTGTGGAAACCACAGCCGGTGTAATCTTTGCACGTCTCTGACAAGAGCAGTTCCTGAGCTTCAGAGCAGAAGTTTTTTGGCGTAGATGTGAGGTAGCATGCAGAGAGAGGGGGGCAAAGGGTCGGGTAAGGGAGGGAGGGGGGTCCTTGTCGCTATTCCTTTCTGCCCCCTTCTTAATCCTGTTGTTCCAGTCCAGAGGATGTGTCTGTTCCGCGGGAAGATGTGCGTGGCAGTGTTGAACGTGGGTCGCAGACGGGCGACAAGGCACTGGCGCGACTGGCAGACTGTGATTCTTTGAGTTGATACTGGTGCATGTGTGTGTATATCTGTGTGTGAGAGTGTGTTGTGTTCCACTGACCTATTTTTTGGGTAGTCGGGTTTACATGTGTGGCCATGAGAGCAGGACTGGGTCCTCCCAGTCGCTGTGATGTTGATCTAGTATGCTTAATCCCAGCTCTTCCACCCCCTCCATCATACAGGCATACATGCGCACACACACATCCGCGCAGACAGATACTAAAGTGCAGTCAGACATACAGTACAGCACACTTCTCTTATGCATGCTTGCACACAAGCACGTAATCATGCTTTTCACACTTTGAGCACTCTCATTCTTCCATACAGTGAAATGGGAACAACCAAAACATATGTGCTCATATAGTCAAATATAATATGAGGCACATCAGCTGATATACTGTGTTGAAAGGAAAATATCAATAATTATCATTTAATTTAATACTTTCTGTTTTTGTCCAGAAATAAATGTAAATTTCTGCTTTTTAAAAAATAATATTTACTATAAAAGCTTCTTATTTGTATCAATATTAAAATCTAGAGATATAATGAAAGTGCGAAAAATATTGCTGTCATCAAAATGATATGTATTGATTGTAACCCTGCATCTTTAATATATATTGCTACATATTTGTTTGCCATGCAGTTCAGTGTCGTGCCCTTGGTGTAAGACTGCCAACTCTGACCACAGCGTTACTTTCAGTCTTTTTGTTGTTTTTTTCTATCATCACAGTGCGTGAGAATACATTTATGAAGTCAGACTCACAGTCATTTTTTGAATTGTGTGTGAAATTGAGAGAGAGAGCAGCCCTGTATCTTATTTTCAATGAGACGCATATGAAAAATGGCTTTTGACCTTATGTCCTTTATGTGCAATTTATAGTGAAGGGCTTCATGAAATCATATATTCTTGGACAAAATCAAGTGCTGTGTAGCTTTTATATTACTTCTAAAAGTGTGGCGTATAAATGACATTTTAATGTGTGTATTTCCTCTTCTCTTGACTTTTTCGACATTGGCGCTTTCCCTTAATTTTTTGACGACTTAATTTAATTTAGAAATATTAAAAGCGATGAGCTAAACTGACATTTTCTGTATTTGTCATCAGCAGTTAAAGTTAACCTGTTAAGCAGCCAGTTTCTCCTCTCTTCATGTCTCCTTTTAGCTCTGCCTTCCCTCTTATTGGTGCTTTCAGTTGATAGGAGCTGCTGGTGTCACGATAGGACACTGTGACAATGTCAGAAATTAAATTAAAATGTGAACAAGCTGTATAATTGGAAACTAATTTAAACGGCAGTAGTAATTTCTTCCTGAAAATGGTCAGTGAAATGGATGAACAGAACAATGACTTGCTGCCTTGCCATGCTTTCCTGTATTGTTATGTTAATATTGTTCATACTGCACGTGTCTTTATTGGGTGATTTTTTTTAAATTGTTTTTCATACTGTGCGCCACAAAATAATGCAAATGTATTATACCATGCATCTCTATGTGTCTCTGTGGCTTTGTCTCTACCCTGCACCCCCCTTCTACCCACCTCTCCCTCTCTATTCAGCCTCTCTACCACACCACTGCCTCTCAAGTACCTAATTACCTGTAATGGAAACATCCCTCTCATTACCCCATGCAAATTAGCCAGCCTACTCAGCACAATTAGGATGAAAATTCCAATTACATAATTAAAGAAAGTTGTTTGATGTGTAGATTGACAGAAAAGGTAAAACGTGCATCCCGTCCACAGGACATATAATTAACCCTTCATAAAGGGCACCATTGTGGCGAGGTATAGGTAGCAGCAGTGACTAAGTAACTAAGTACTCGAGTACTTTACTTAAGTATTTACATTTCATGGCATTTTATAGTTCTACAGTTTGTACTTTACATTTATCTGACAGCTCTAGTTACTTGTTATGTTACCAATAAAGATTTAAAATACAAAACATATGAAGAACTTGTAAAATATGATTGTAAAAAATTCACAAATAATGAATTGTAAAAAAAAAAAAAATATGCAACTGTATGTAAAATTTGATCTCAAAATTAGTTGATTAATTAGTCTCTTAAAATCGATTTGTCAGGAAAAGAAACAACACATTTGAAGATGTGAGACTGTGAGATCTGGGTAATAATGAAATTTCTCACTTTTTTCTTACATTTTACAAAACAAACTATAAATTAATTTAATGAAGAAATTAAGCAGTGCATTAATTCATCGTAAAATAATTGTTAGTTGCAGCCCTGTTAGAAGTACTTTCACTTTCAATTCTCTAGAACCATTTTTTAAATAATAACTGCATCTACTGAGGTAACATTTTCAGTACTTTTATTTATAACAAAGTATTTTTTTTACAGTTTGATATTAGTAATTGTACTTAAGTAGAATACATTTTCCACCACTCCACAGCAGTAATGTTTTACAGTTGTCAGAAGCAAAGCCCAGTAAGCCACTACAGTGCATGCAGACTGCACATAAATATGTGATTTAGCACGAGTGTGTACTAGACTGTAAAAAATGTTCTGGGGGCCGTAGAGAAGCTAAAGCCAAATATCTTGTGATAGGCGCTTTGAGGCTATGTTAACAAGGCTGTAAATATTTGCTGTAGATTTGGTACTCTTTGTCTCTTTCTATCAGTGGCCGATTGAGGTGCTCACTACCCGGTGCTGCAGGCTCTCACACATTAAAGCAGAGGTTAACAAGATTGGCTATTATCCAGTTAGGGACTGAGGACATGAAGAGCTAAAGGAAAAATCGCCACAGATTAAGGTGAAGGCAAATATAGCACAAGTCACCTGCAAGGATTTAAAATAAAAGACCCAATTAGAAAGAGGGAATATTTTAAGAAGTGTGTGTTTATTTAAGTCTGTGATTTAAATGATTTAAGTTGGAATGTGAACATAATTCCTATACCAATATTAATAATGCAAGATCAAATTTTATAGTATCCTAAAATGATGTATCTATTAAAATTAGCATTTGTGCAATATGTTTGATTTAATTCATCCTTCTTCACGACATCATTTACATGTTACAGTCAAATTGAAAAGATGATATCTGAGCAGAGCAAAGACAAACAAGAGTCCCTCAGACAGACGGAGGGTGTGTGCTTTAGCCCCTCTCTCTTGCCTCTTAGCTGGCTGAGGAAGTGGAATGGCGTCCCCACAGGTTATTAAAGTGTGTGAGGTGTGCCAGTCTGTGCTGTGCACACTGAGACGAACATCCTGGCTGCCTGACTGTGTGTGGAGGGACTGGTTAATGAGATATTGACTGCCCATTGAGAGCATGGATTTTTGATTTGGCTCCATAGAAGTTGGGAGGATAGGGAGGTGCACTCTGGAGAGGAGAGGAGAGGAGAGGAGGGGAGAGGAGAGGAGAGGAGAGGACTCATTTCAGAATTTAATATTCTGTTTTGTTTCAAGTGACCAACAGTTATTATTTTTTATGATCATTCTGATAATTCTAGTAATTATTCTATTGAAAGGATTATTTACTACCAGCCTTTTTACATCATACATCCCATAATAGATTATCAAAATCAATCATGTACGTGCTGCATGATACAGCAAGTAGTTTGACAAAAAACACATTTAAATAGCAAAATAATAAGAGTAAGAACTCTTAATTTTTAATGTGCATAATGCAGCTAAAAATATTAATTATTTTCCAAAAGGGCTGAACGAGAAAGATATAGATACATAATAAATAGCTTCTCAGCAAAGAACGATTGATTACTGAGGAATTGATTTTCCCATTCTGTACATAGGAGACCATAAGTCACCGCAGAAACCAAATACAAATAAATACAGTGTGTTTGTAGCCGTGTCTTTCTAGTATAGTTTTTATGTTGTAGAAAGATTCCTCCACGGCTCCATCCAAGCCATTGCCAGGCTGCCTAACAGCTCTGTCAGTCATCTTGTCTTGTCAGTCACACCTTGTGGTTTTGACAGATTAGTCCAATCACAGACAAGGTTAAATGACTCTCCTGTCCTATGCCCAATCAAACAGCGGGGTACAACAAACAGCAGCAGCTCAAGATAACCATCAGGCTGCATGAAACGATTCTGAAACACACCGAGTTCAGTCAGGGTTCTCAATTTGGCTCCCCAGTCAGGTAAAACACCGAGCTGGGCTTAGTCAAATGCCTCTAACTTAAGGGTAATTTCCTACTTTACTTTCACTCAGTATTTCAGGAGTCACTTATAGATCCTTTGAAGTGTCTCCCTGTCATGCAGCATTTAGCTGCTGATAGAATACTTCCTCTGTCAGCACTCCTTAGATAATCATATACCACAGTCCATGGAGTTAAAGAACATTTTACTTTCATTTTTTCTTCTCTTTCTTCCTGTAGCTTCCACTGTAGAATATGTACAAAGAACAGGGATTAGATATGTTTCACTTCAGAGAAACCCTTTGCTTTACTTTCTAATGAACTGTTATTTGTGGTCATTTACTGGACCAGGCTTAGGTACAAATACATAGATTAATAGTAAGGATATATCTCGTTTCATCAGCCTCATGTGCCCTGTTTTACCCTTATAGGCTTTGCCACTTGGGGCTCAGAAGTTAACAGTGTTTTAAGAGAGTGAAGGGTGAAGTTTTTTCCCCTGTACTTTCATTCTGAGCGTGTTTCGTACCATTGGCTTTTTTCCTCTGTGGGCCTCTGGAGGGCTGTCCATTGGCTTTTTGAAGTTGCATCAAAGAGGAAATGGGGGAGAAAAAGCATTATTGATTTTGCGTTTTGTCTGACTCAAACACTGAGGACAGAAAAACACATAAGGAGTTAGGTGTTGGCAGTGGGGCAGCTCCGTCTCTTGTGTGCGAGCCAGAGGGAGACGGAGGAGAAACCGAAAAGAGGAAAAAGGTGAGGAGGAACACCAGACAACACTAATGCATCTCTCCCCGGAGTCGTACGCTCGGTCCAGCCGCTTCCATCATTCCTCCTCTCCCCTCTGTTTTTAATGGCAGAGTAAATAAAGCCCATTACTGTACGGCTGGAGACAAACCTCCGTCTCTCCCCGCCGTGTCGGATAGCTTTTTCTCCTCCTCCATCAGGCCGGTGACTCCCGAGCTCTGACAGCACTCTCCAGTTGACCTGCTTTTCCATGAAACACCAAGCTGCTCTCTTCTCAGTTGTAATCAGATCTCTGTGCTAGGCAAGCATGCCGGCAGCAGGCAAGAAGAGGAGTATTGTTTGTGTGGTTTATCACCTTTATCCTCCTCCTGTGTCAGCCCAGCAGAGGTGAGATGAGAGTGGAGTACTTTTCTGGTGTTAATGTGACCTAGGGTGACTAAAAAGGGCCTCCCAGTGACAGCCGCTGATAAGACCTGTCACTGTTAGGCTTACTCAGCACTTACGCTACGGACATATGGTAAAGCTATGTTCTATGAACTTTATTCAAATTGATTTCCTAGGCTGCACTTATGGACGTCTATGGAATCTGAGACTGTAAATAGTGATGGCATTGCCAGAATTGCAGCAAAAGTATGCTGTAGAGTCAGGGTCAGAGGTCGCAGCATACTAAGTCACACTCCCCTCCGCTCCATGGAGAGCAACTGCGGCATCTAGGGACCCTGGCGGGGAACAAAGGATGAAAAATGAGAGGTGCACGGAATTTTGATGAGATGAGGGAGCAGGCAGAGTTATAACAAAGATCGTCACAACATGCACTCCGCCGCTTGATTACAAAAGGGAGAGAAGTGTGTGAGTTTGATTACAGGTCCCAGCAGAGGCCATTAAGGGTTCTACTTGTAGGATGGCATCATTTACACTCATCTGATCTGGCGTCTGCGCTGATGAGAAAAAACATATTTTGTGTATCCTCCTGAGCACTAGGGGGTGCTCTTCAAGAATGATATGAATAATCTGTACCACAGAGTTTTGAAGTCGCTACAATCCCCTAACTTCACTGTCACTGCTGCAGCAGAATGTAATAGAGCATGTTCTAATCTCCCAGAGGGACCCGTGTGGGCCGGAGTGAAAACTAACTCTCAAGGTTAGCAGCCCTCCTCACCCCAACGAAGATGCATGAAAGGAATTTTATCATCATAAATAACAAAGAAAAACAGCCTTGCTAGAACGGTCTGCTTAAGATTGATTTTTATGCACATGCATTCATTTGAAATAAAAGAAATGCTGTTTCAGTGCTAATTACAAAGATGAAAGGAAATAGAATGTGCAAGGCAATGAACTTTGTTTAAAGGCGCAGCACATGGCTAATTCAGGGACATGGTGCTTTAATGAAAATTATGGAGTAGAAATGAATTTATGGAGTCGTAGAGTATGTTTTGAAATTGAACCTGTATTTATGCAGTTTTATGGAGAGTAAAAAAAAAGCACTCCTTTGCACGTGTCAGGCCCAACATCCTAATTCAGCGAGTCAGGCAGCAGAGCCAACTAAACAATGCGTGTCCCAGACAATGAGAGTGTGCATGTTTCCCAGCTGGAGCAAAGGGGTTAACTGGCTGTGGAGAGATCCTTGACCTATCTGAGATGAGCTCCCCGCCCCCTCTAGCAATGTGGAATATCTGATTGCTGATTATGAGTTTATTCCCCATCGTGCTGAGCCTTTTGCATGTCAGGATCCATCCCTCCCCAGCTGAACTGATTAAGGAGCTGGAGATGATGCTACAGCTCTCAGCGATTGCTGAAAGACTCTCAGAGAGCCTGGTAATCTGGAGTGCAGCTGGCAATCACCCACCACTGACTCTTTTGGAGGTTTTTTTGGGGCTGTTTTGTTGTTTTCAAGTGGGTGTTTTGGCATATTGTTGTCTTTGTTCCCCTGGGCTTCTTGTTTCTGGATGAGAGCTTTCCTAGTGCTGAGCACAGGTCCTTGTCAACCTGGCTGCTCAGCTCAGCCTAGTCCAGCCTCAACAACAGCAGCGTCAGCAAAGACCCTCGCTCAAAGTCTCCGGATGTGCTTATGATCACCCTCTTACAGAAGCCTAAATTGGACAAAAAAAGGATCTTCATCCCTGATGTAAAAAAGCTCTCCCTTTGCTCATTTTCACAGCTCCCAGAATCCAATACATGGGACAAAGGCGTCAGATAAATTGAAAGAAATAGCTCCTCGAAAAATGTGTCCTCGTGTAAACTTTTAAGGGTTTATGTGGCGTTCAATGGATTGCTGTCACAAGGAAACAAATAGAGTTTTTCGAGCAAAGAGACTGGCACGACTGCTTTATTTGCTTGCAGGGATCTGTCGCTTAGTTACAAATCAGCAGCTGTCGTCTTTAAGTTTTGTTTTTGTCAATAGTTGGAGGGGAGAGGAAGACAGTCCTGTTCCTACTGCGCTGATGGCTGTTTTAATCTCTTTAATGTGTGACTTGGGGCAACAGAGGAGGAATCTGCCCAAACAGAGCATTCTCAATTACTATCAAAGCTGTACAGCCCACTGCTAATGACGGCCCACTGTCAAACCCATCACCCACAGCCTCACTGCTTATTGCTTAAATGTTTTGTTCCCCATGCTAAATGCAGTCAGTACGCTGCATACTGTCCACTTTAGACTCAAGTAAACCACTAACATTATACAGACACACAGGAAACTGTAATTTGCTCCTGTGTATTCGTATCTGAAGGCTCACTTTATGTTATGTTACCATGCCTGGTTCTGCAGTCAACAGTAAAGCTAATGGTGCGCCAGATGTGACACCATCAGTCCCAGTAAACAAATGGCTATTGTCTGGGCTCGGCTTCCTTGTGTAAATTAAATGTTTTAAGGTGTTTCACTGCTGTGATGAAAGACTAAGAGTCTAAACCACAGTGTCTGAAAAGTGATGGGTCCTCCCACACTGTGAGTGAGTTTTTTTGACAGTATATTTTCATGAAGCAAGTTTTTAATTAGTTATAATAATTAATTATCTTATTTCTATGAATTTAACACAATTATGAAAATATTTATTGCAAGCTTCAGTATATTGAAGGATTTCTTTTAGGAAATAAATTGATAAATGTATGTTTTGATTTTAATTTCCGTGTATTTTTGTTAGTTAAAGCACATGCAAATTCCAATTATTCCACTCTTTTAGTGTGCTGTATCAGCCTCATTGTTCTGGATCACGTTAGCTGTCACTGCGGATAAACCAAAGGTAAGAGGTGAAACAAGCAAAAGCATGACGGGAGATAGGCGAAGCAGATTCTCCTCAAATTGAGGATGATCAGAGTCAAACTACTGTACATTTTGACATACCTTGCCCACTTGAGTGGGTAAGGAAGTTGTTTTTTTTTATCTTTTGACACATGATTGCATCGGGCCGTTCTGCTTTGATCTCAGCATGGATTTTTTTTCTTTCTCTTGATGTGGGATTATTATAATTTATACATAAGGGATTTTGTTTTTTCTTGGGCCTCAGCAAACTCGAGTAAACACGTTATACATAGTAGATTAACATTGTATTCATTTACACATTCTCATTAGCGAGCCCTTAGGTAATTAATCAGAGGCCGTGGTATATAAGGAGATAGACACCGTTCAAATAATTTATTCCTTTCTACTCTTACCGAGTGTGAGAAAAAGTGTCTGATCAATTCCTCCCTTAGATGTAGCTCTTTGAAGACATGCAGTGTCTTATGAGAGCACCACCACAGTATTTATTCTCGGGAAACTGAAGGCTGCAGACCTTGCATATACTGTACAAACATTGCAGGGCACTGTTGCCTCATTTTAATAGCTCACAATACCCCCTAAATATAGGAACCGTATAACCCCAATTAAACCCATACAGGTGTAGAACATGCACTTTATGTTGCAGCACTGCAGCTTTAGTGAGGTTCATAGTCTGCAGTTTACCGTTCACAGAAAATAGCCATGGTAATTGCACTAAAAATACTGAAGGCCAGATGCTAAGCTTTGTGTACCTTCCTTGTGCCATTCTGTGCCTTGAGATATTCAGATGTTGTGTTTCCAGGCACCTGAGGCACAACCTCATGACAGCGAGGAGAGAAAAAAACACACACACGTCCCTTTATTTTATGTATATGTATTTAAGAAGATTTTGGGAGAGATAATTTTGCATTAAAAAATTGAAAATGGCAGATAGCTGCACTATTATGACATGTTAAATCTTCATGGTAACCGTTAAGAGCCTGGTTAAAAGGTGTGCCAGTAAAATAAAAATGAGAAAATGTGCTTAAAAATGAAAATATCAAGTAATGCTATCAAACATAATCACTCCCTGAAGTAATGCAGCATATTTGCTTTTCCAAAAGAAGACTAAAACACTTCTCAGTCACCCATTCACACACAGTCACATACAAGGTGCTTGCCTGCCCATTGGGAGCCATTCAATAGCTTACCCAGGAACACTTTTTTGCTATTTAAGTGCAGCAGTGTGGTTTAACATATAGTGTAAATGCTATGTAAACACCCCAAATAGTGCTGCAATAAAGTCCAACATACTGGCTTTCTCTAAAGCAAAAACAGTGGCTCAATATGGCACGTAACAATTCTGCCAGTGATCATGTGTAGATCGCTGCAGGCTTTAATTGCAACCATTGTGAATGAATTTTGTTACTACATGAACGTGCCTGGAGGGCAGTCTCAGTCACTGATTAAATAATTAGGAGCTGCCCCGTAAATCACATGCTAACTACACGCATTTACAAGCACAAATTAAATGAATGTCATGAAAAGCACAGTGCAATTGTAAAGTTTCTGTAAACCGTGTTATTAACATGTGTTTATTGTAGTTAGCAATCATTTTGCAGTAGAGGTAAAGAGCCACTTTTCTTCCTCTTAAATTAGATGATGCTGTGAAATTCGATACATATCTGTGTCTCTTTTGGCCCAGAATTTAAAAAGATTCCAGCATTGTATGCCTTTTATTTTCCTACATGTAGGCTTTAACATAAACAAGTTTACTTGAGTTTCTTTTTTTTAACGTCGGTTCTATCACATAAAAGGGAAAAGCAGAGGTGGTGTATTTCAGCAGCTCAGTTTCTCTCCGAGGCAATCCTGAGATTGTTCAGTTTGTTCTGTAAACTGAATGTTATCCATAGGCAACAGATATTTTATGGCTGTTACTGATGTACGTTCGTAAGATAGATTTTGATGTCACAATGGTATATCCCTTGAGCAACCACAAAAGCCTCCAATGATGAAGGGTTTATTTTTAAAACTACAGGAAAGGCTTTCTGCAGATTAATTCCAGTGTATGGTTCCCATTGTGGGAGAAACAAATTGGGCTTTACGGAATTAGTGTGTTTGCTGCATAAATCTCAAATCTATTCCTGAAACATACGATTGTGTTTACTGTGATTGGATGCTTTGCGTTGCCTTTTGAGTTGAAAAGGAAGCAAAGTTTCCCGACTGGATTAGAGCTCATAGTACAGTAATGATAGCTCGGTTCCTCCATTGACCCAGGTGTGTTGTCTAAATACAATATGGATGTGCAGGGCTGCCTGTGTACTCCAGTGCTGGGAGACTATTTGCTGAAGGTCATTTGGGATCATAGCGTGCCATTAATAATTCCTGAAAGCATCCAACATCTCCATCTGTTCTGCTGCATCCATCGCTCCACTTCAAAGACAAAGGCAGCATCTGCAGGTAAGCATTAAACCTGCCTCCAGGCTAAGATGTTGGAGGTGGGATTCTTTGTAGAGAGAACATATCTCTGGTCATCAGGTCATGCTGCTCATATATTAGCCAATTAATGTTTGTATGTGCGCTCACACAGTTTGAACCTATAAACGTGTAGGTAAACAAAGACGTGCAGAGGCGCACTTGTGGCTATTGTGTGCATGTTTTTCAGCTTTCTCTGGCTGAATCCAGTGTGGCACAGTAATTCCACACACACTCTTGCAGGCTACCGGCCTCTCTACAGGGATGCAATTACCACCCTCTGTTGAGTCGAGCCGGTCAGCTTGACAAGGTGTTACCGGAGAAATTATCAAAGCTGATTTTAAACGAAGCATTTAATTACGTGCATTGTGTTTATTCCCGTGTGTAGCTGACCAAATATTCACCTGTGCACAGGGCACACAGTGCAGTAAAATCTAAACAGGTCTCAATGACAGGCCCACTTCAGATACGCAGGAGTCCTGCGGGGAGTAAATGGATGTTTGGCAGTGGCATGTGCTGCCCGGGCCTGGTGGGCGCAGTGGGCGAGGAGGCAAGTGCCTGGCTGAGTGAAAGATGGCAGTGTGCAAGGAGAGTGTGTGCACACAGCTGAGGCTGTGACAGAAAACAGTGAGAGCTCTGCTCCTGCTGCTTCATCTTCCCCTGCCAATGATAGATCTCCACTTTAATTTTGTTAATAGCACGAGTCCAGCGCTCAAGATGGACTCGGAACAGCATACAAACAGATATTCCACCGACTTTGCTCAGATGAAGCTACTCACACAAGCAACACAGTCACCAGGATAAATGTGGGCATTTACATTTCTGCAAAACACAGATGCAATAAATCTACATTTTTGAACCACAAATAAATTGAATGTGAACGTCTCCGAACTACTACAATCCATTGTTATTGTGACACTAGTTGGCTGCTTTAAACATCAGCACATGATGATTGATGTTTTAAACACATGATGATCATTGTTGAAAATTGCTTTGGTTAAGGTGAGTTATCAAAACCATTAATTCCAGACATCATTTCATCAACGGGGCACAAAAAAACACTACTTGACTCATTTCCAACAACGGAACACACACACCAGTCTCCCAGTTGTAAGTCCTGGATTCGTTGGTGCCTCCCAGCCACCTGACAACGACCCATGTGGCTTTGAACACCACATTGCTTTGTCGCTATACAAAACATACCGTTTCAGACGTTTCAACGTATCTGTGGTTTGCAAAAACCCATAAGAGATTTGTTTGGTTTATTTGTAAAAATAGAGGAATGGAAAGCTTAGTTTGTATGAAGATATTTCATAATTTGCTGTAACGTGGAGAGCGCAGCGTAACATTGGATGAAGCTTACAATTATTACTGCTTCACCCCTCTCATGTGGTCTGCTGATAAAGCACCTGTGCCCATGAGTAACTCCACCATCTTTCAGCCCTGGGCTCTTGTACTGTACTGTAGGGCTGACCAGTGAGTCCACTCAAATCACCATCAGCTCCAAACTGCTTAGCCTGGCCAATTTGAATTTCACATCTCTGCTGACTCATAACCCTGTCAGGACCTTTCTTCTTTATCATGTCTGTGTCTCCGGTGGACTCTCATCACAAGCAATAGGAATTAATTATTAAGATTAGAAACCAAGCCACAATTACGGTGATTTTTGTCAAAGGCTTTGTTTTGGTTTAATGTTGGTATCTGATCGGGACATTATTGCATTACTGCGAGATTGCCTTTGAAAGCAATTATTTTGCTGTATTTATTCATTCATGACATTTCAGCACAAGTTAATGGCTGTGTCAGAACAGGCAGGAGAAAGAGAGCCGGAAATGATTTTGGCTAATGACACTCTCTCAAAGTAGTCAGGTAAGAGCGAGTGCGGCGCTGTGCCGGCCGCCGTGCTGGACAGCGGCTCAGATCAACATGATAAAGAGGGACTGATTGAGCTCCGTACATCCACAGGAAGCTGAGCATTGGGGTTCAAGGTTATCTGGACAAATCAGACTCCTGTTTCCATTCATCCCCTCCTCACCCACCAGCCAGCCCTTCCTGGGCAAACCAGCAAATTAGCAATTCTGATGTCTGCAAGCAGGTCTGGCAAGGGAATGCCTGTGAATCCTAATGCCATGATTAAACTTTCATATCCGTCCGGGGGAAGTGCTGCATATACAAAATAAGCAATCTCTTTTTATTTTTCAGCACTTTAAGTAAGGCTGTCGTGATGGGCAAACCTAAACCCTTCAATAGGGTTAAATGGACCGGGCCAAGTGGAGCGGCTGATCCTTCACTCACATCACTTAATTCTTTGTCTCTCTTCAGTGAATATAATTAGAATTGATATACTTAACATAAGAAACTGTATTTAACGTGCTGCGGTAATTATTTGCTTTGCAACATTATTCAGCTGCATCTGTAAACAGGCCCAACTCCCAGCCCTCAACATTGTATATGTTACTGCTTGATGTGGATTAACATATTAAATGGTCATGTTGAGGGAAATGGAATACCCAGGCAATGTTACGCTCCCCTGACCGGACATGCTGAGTGGAAGGGAGAGAACGTGTGGGACAGGGAGCCTCAGTCCAAACAGCGAGCCAGGCCTGGATGTGGCCATTATGTAAGATGGTCTTATCAGGCTCTACCTCCTGCTGAGCCACAGCCTAGCTTCCCTCTGCTCCCCCTTCCTAGTGCTCCCACAACATGGGCCTTCATTAGCAGGGCTAAATATCCCCGTTCTCTGCAATCTCTATCATTTCTTGCCTTGAGGCAATCCGATAATTACCTGTTCTCATTTCCCCTCCTTCTGGCCAGCAGGGAAGTGTTCTGACTTGCATTAGTTTGCATGAAATATTATCAGAATATTGCACATTTCTCCATCCTGCAGCCTCTGACACAGGAAATATGGAGTCACAGGAGCTGTGATTGACAGGTGTCTGTCTTTTCATGTTCCTCTGAGAATAGCTGCTTTGTTCTGGAGTTACAGGAAGAATTTTGATGGAAGGAGGAATGAGTGCGTAATGTGTATAAAGGCTTTGTTGCTTTGTTTAACCTCCGTCTGCCATTATTTCCGGGCAGTATTGTTATGCGTTACATCGCTCTTTGTTACCTACAGTGTAGGTGTAAAAGAGCTCACGGATTTTCTGAATTTAAACTCATCAGTGAGTTTTTCCCAACGGAAAAACTATCAGCCTTATAATAGAGTAGCATCTTCATCTCTGTGAATCCTGTGAGGGTTTTGGGAGAGAGGCAGATGAGTACATGGCATACAATGCCTGGGAGGGGAAGACATCTTGATATGGTCAGAAAGCTAGGAAATCCATCCAGCTGCACATATTCTGTCTCATTTTATTCATTCCTATCAGTGATATTGTCCAGCGGCTGCGGATCAGAAGATGGATAAGCTCATCCACCGAAGGCGAGAAGCCTAACCTCTGCGGTCAGTCGAAATCATATATGATATCACTAATAAGCAAGAAACTGCATCTGATCTTGATATGATGCACTACATCCTTATTTTTCCGTTATAAATGTCTGCTATCGAAGCACACATTCCTGCTTCAAATGTAGCTGTTTTTAGAAGGTAATGTCATGCATGGTATTTGCCAAAATGCATCTCTGTTTTAAAGCAACGAAGCCACGAACATGGCAGTTTTTGCCAGCGAGGAGATTGATTGTAGCCAATTTAAAAAATGTCTTTAAATGTCATTCACGAATGCGCATTGAAATTTAAAAGGAACTTGTGTGTTAAGCAGAGGATCCGTCTGATACGGAGTTGTTGTTGATGCATGAGCTTAAGCCCATTCAGTGTCTCCCCTCGCCTTGCTGTGGGAAGCAGTGATGATTTTGGACTTTGTGACGGTCACTTTAATCTCTAATGAAGGCTCGTCCCTGGCTCTGCTCAGCCCTCTGATAGCAGAGCAGTCGTAAACAGGCCTGTCAGGGGGATTGCAGCGCTAGCAGTGCAAATGGCAAAGAAAACCCCAGGGACCAAGCCATGCTAGCATTATGGTCTAATTCAGATATCGCTCGCAGAAGACATATGAGAAAATTCTTCCACTCTGCCGTCTTAGCTCACTGTGTGGCTGAATCACAGTGTACCTTCGGACTCACTTTTCCCTTTAAAAAAAAAACAACATTACCCACATTAGTGTATGAGTAACATTCCTACAGCCTGCCGTCAGTTGGTCAACATATCCTTCAGATTAATCTGAGTGGAAACTAAAATACCATCAGGTTTATTTTAGCTGCAAATAAACACCCAGCTTTTAAGATTGCATCACAAATTGACCATAAAATTTGTGTTTCTAAATTCAGTCACGCCGCGTTATAGCATATGCTTCTTTTAGTTTTACAACATTACCATACAAATGAAGACAATTTCATGTTTAACATTTAGTGCAAGATGTAAATGTGTGCTCAAATGATTCTGTGAAACTGATTACTGGTTGCTCTGTGTTCTGACACATCCTGTGCTCATGCAGCATGTGCGACAGCTGGTTAGTAATTAGAATAATCTTCTCCCTGGTAGTGATTTAGCTTTCATGACTGCAGCTTACCTCAAATTGAAAATAAATTTATAGATAAATGCCTTTGCTGTTCCAGCAAATTATACCGCTGTAACTCAAAGGAGCCAAGTTGTTTATTTTGGTAGTAAAAGAGCAATCAGAGAAAACAAACAAAGCGCTTTATGAGTGCTGTCAGATTAATAATGATGCTACCCAGCGGTGATGATACAAACGATTATTTTTCAGCACACTCTACCCCACCTCATCATGGTAATTATAGATACTATATCATTATTATATCAAGTATTCACTACAGATTATAAAGATAATTGAGGCTTGCTCCAGGATTGCCAAGTTCGCTGTGCTGCCAACAAACTGGGAATTACTGTGCGGGAGAGAAACACACACATTATGTTATCCACAGCAAACTAGCTCTGAATTGGTTTGGTGAGTTCATGCTCACTGTGTATTTCTCTTAAGTGAGCATGAGTGTACACACACACTCGAATACACACGCATTCGCACAAACATCAGTTGACAGTGTTAAGATGAGGCTATACATGTGATACATTGTTTTTCTCCCAGCTTCTGTTCTGGTGTATCTGGGCAAATCCCGTGGTGATGAGGCGTAGAATCTGTCATGGAGAAGGCATAAGCCTTTCATATGCATAGTAGAGATAAGAGGCAGCCATTTTATCAGGCGAGCTGTCGCTCCAACATGCTTGCGTGTTATGTGTCCCCGGGAGCGCCTCCAGAAACATGTCCCTTTAATGACACGGCCCGCGCTCGCCAAGAGGACGCCCGGTTTGTGCCGAGCTCTAACCTGACAATTATGCCAATTACACCAGGCAGCGATGTTGACAAACACACCAGGAGAATTGCTGCAGTTGATTGGTAGCTGTGTTCCGAAGTCCCCCGCTGTGACCTCTTCTGTAATTTAACTAGCATGGAGGAGAACTGCAACGGGTTTTCTAGAAAATTCCCCGAGCCTTGTGTTCTTTTGTAGCGGGGCGATGTTCGTGCCAACTGAACAGGCAGAGAAATGGATCTAGTGTGTCAAGAAGGCAGAGAGAGAGAGAGAGAGACAAATCATTCCTCCTTCTAGTCACCGCTGTATGCGATTTGTTTCGATTCATAAAGAGTGTTGTGTTTCCTGCCGGGCCGGGGCAACATGTAGAAAGTTGTTGTTGTGGCTCATATTGCCTCTGAGGATTAGATCCCAAATACTGACCCAGCACCATTAGCTGCTACTTATGTAACCCTAAAGAGCACTACTGTTGGCACCTGAGTACGGAGCTTCAGCTGCCTATGAAGTCAAGCAGGAGACACTGCCAATATGGAAGCATATTAACAATACAGCGGCTCTCGCTTGCTACAGCGTGAAGTGTGAGTGCTTGGTTAGAATATATAAAGGCTTTTTCAGCAGGTTTTTTGAGCAAGAGCAGCATTGTACTGCATCAGCCTATTTGCAAAAATTCAGTTTTGATAAGCATGCATCTTTTGAAGGGAAAAAAAAAATGATGCCCCTTTTATTTTGGAGCACATTAACTTCCAAGCGCAGCACATGATTTTTTAATTTCTGTCTTACAGTAACAAGGTTCTATGTGATTTGTCATTTCACACCAAATTAAATAAATCGTGAATGAGATATAACCAGATATTTTGCCACATTCAGGACACTGTAATATTTGCTTTCTCTTCTTCCTCCTCTGTCATATTGTAGCAGTGTGATACCACACCTTGCAGGGAGCTTTAAAGGCAATAACAAGTGCAGATTATAGTTTAACACTGGGGTCAGGAACTATTCTATAACAGTTCACTTGAGCTGCGGTCTGGTCATGTAAGCGCAGCGCTGAGAGCAGCTGGGGTTGTGCCACAAGCATGGTTTGTATTTTGAGTTACCTTAGAGCCAAAGTCAGACCTGGTCAATGTGAAGTGTTATTGCCCACTGAGAGCATGCTATACTTTTTGTGAGAGCACCATGAAACACAAAGGCAGGCAGCAAAGCGGGCAGGCGGCTGCCTCTGCTGGCCTGGTCGAAGCACACTGAGCTCAGTTCCCACATGTCCCCTTCACTTCTCTTACGTAACACGCTGTTAAGCTGGAGTTAGCAAACATTAGAGGTCAGCTGGTTATTGGGACAGTGGACATGTACTCATTCACTGGAGCACTATTTACAGTAGAAAAATGAGACGGCTGAGAGAGGCAAACAATGGGTTTCCTCCCGCCATTTGTTTCAAGTTCAAATAATAAACATTTTATGGGTGTATGATTTTAGTTCATACACAAACAACAAAAAAAAAAGCTCAAGATAGGGGGTTTGTTGAATGTCAAGTAAAACTAAACTGACATGACTTGTTCTATTCTGTCCATGTGTCTATGCCGCTGCCCACACCCAGCCCTTTGTTATGTTCTTTGGATCCTTCTGTGCCTTAAGGACATGATGTTTTTCTATTACCTTATCATGTTAGTGCAGTCTAACCACTGCTGCCTGTTAGAAATGTCCCTTAACAATGATGGTGAAATGATTCACACCTATGTTTGATGAAGAGAGGCTGGGGAATCCATTAGTGTCCATCTAAATTACATCAGCCAAACCACTGACACCAGCCTGCAGTCCACTGCCAGCTCATTGATTAAGAACTGTTTCCAATGGCCTTATGTAACGGGCCTTCTGTATTAGGCTAACGCTGCTGCTGTTCTTTTCTTAGCGGCCAGAAGGGCCATCGTAGGATACAGTTAGATTTTTCTCTTATCAGAGAGAAATGCCGAAATGAAATAAAAGCTGCCAATATTAAACACCAGATGACTCACCTTCCTAAATGGGGATTGAATAATGTAGGAACAATTGTAGAGGGCAGGCAATGGATTTGTACATGATGGTGCTGTAGCAGGCTGCACAAAAGGACTTGATCATTCAGGGAAGTCATAAAAAAACATCACATTGTCCAATTAATAACCACAAAAACAACCTTCGCTTCTGTGTGATTTCTGAGATGTTTTCAAGGCATCATAAAAAAAAAAACATGTGAAAACCAAATTTAGATTGCCGTTGGAAGTCTCCATCTTAATTCAGTCAACTCTTTTTAAATCCCCCCTTTGGTTGTGATAAAAGAAAAAGCAATGTCAATCAGGTGAACTAATGGGAATGTGCATTTTGTAATTCACTCAAAGGGAATGGTAAATTGAAAAGAGTTTGCAACCTTTTAACACACTCACACACACCAGCGCTGACAGTCAAGCTCCATTATCTGACAGCTGGAGAGGTTAAAAATAACTGTGCTCGCAGCAAATTAGACGTATCATTTGGCTTCTAAGTGAGAGATGAATCTTTGTGTGGATGCTCCTGCCATGCCGTGACACAGGGGCAATATATCAGGCTGTGTTTGCCTGTCTTTCTCATAAACTCCAAATGGAATTGTAAACAGATGAAGCAATTTTACACCAAATGTATTCTCTGTGAGTCGCTCCTATGCTACAGTGAGAAGCCCAGCTACCATAGACATGTACATTACTGCCCCGTGCACTCTCAAGCCAAAGTACATAAATCATAATTTGGCCGCCTGCAGGGTTATTGCTATCGCTCAAAGCCAATCCTTGAAGTGTTTTATGTGTTTTTTATCTGACGATAAATCTGCTGTTATTGCACATACATGAGGTTGGACTTTTCAAGATCCCGCCGCCTGATATTTCTCACATTTACACATGTCGTACGGGAAGTTTAGGCTCGCTCGTACAAAGCACACAAACACACAAGGATGAGCTATATGAATCTCGATTCTGCCTGTCACAGTCAAGTTTTCCGTGTCATTCAATAGCACCTTGCCCGCTTATTCATGCATTTTATGTCAGGTGTCGGAAGGTGGGGTGTCAGTTCCCATTTAAGATGGTGAAAGAAGTGTAACTGTGGGATCCTTGTTACAGTAAGGTAAGTAAAGAGATTTCCATGGGAGGCTTAGGTGACAGCCGAGGTGTAGCGTTTCCTCTAAATACCTAACAACATCATTGTTAATTCATAGCTATTTAATCACTTACTAGAGTAAGTGCAGGAAGGATGATCTTTGTGTCATGTTGTCTCACAAGGTAATCTCTTGTATTTCCTTGCTTAAGACCCATGCTCTAAATTTGTCACTGACTGTGTGGAGCCGCATTCAACCCCCCCGAGTTTTAAGATGAGTTTTAAGTCTGCATATTTACCGAGCTCAGTGTGGCCCTGCCTCAGTCTGCTTGACATGATTTATCTCATCCTGCTTAACTGACAGGTATTGATGTGATACAAGGATAAATGCAGTAGATTGATGGAATTAAAGCCCACCCTATTGTTCCCATGCTGTGCATCACTGACACATGTGAGACTCTTGTCTCTCATTAAAGAAAATAAATGCTTCAGGCATCCTCCCTGCAAAAGCATCAAGTTTGTGTGTGTGTGCGTGCGTGCGCTCGTGTGTGTGTGTGGGAAGCTATCTCAGTTGTTTTCCCTCTCTATAATCTCTCCCTCCTTGCACAATGGATTTAGCCTGGCCTTGAATGGGAGAGAGTACAAATTGCAGCTGACTCTTAACAGCTGGGCATTCACCCTGTCGACAGAGCCCTGGACATGTGATTACATTAAACAAAGGGGCAACACCATTGATTATTTAATTAACTTTCAATTATTGCTTGTGAAAAGGACAGGATCGCAACTACAAGCGCAGCCCGACTCTCTTGTAGAAGCATGGCTGTGCTATACCCCTGGGCAATCCCCCTTACTTCTTATATGATGCATCTAAGCCACTAAAGAAATCTAATCTTAACTACGCAAAAAGAGAGGGAGAGAGAGAGAGAGAGAGGGAGAGAAAAGCTTTCTCCACTTTACGTGCACAGCAAGCACTTGGCTGTGCATCTAAATTTTCGGGAGCTAGTGTTAACTCTATATTTGGATTCCACTGGAGTGGATTAAGGATTCTTTACTGCAAACCCACGGGATTCTCAGAGACATAAAAGAGGAGACTGTTTGCATCCATGCTATACAAATAATTGCAGGTTTCAAATCGAGTGTAATTTCAAGCACCAGCTATATGGGAGAGTGTGGGCTTTGATGTACAAATCCACAATTCATGGAGGATTAGCACCCCAAAGGTTAGCAGTTGCTAATTACAGGAGATTGGTTATACATATCTAACAAGGCAAAAAGACAGCCTTAATAAATGTGAGGATTCATCAGGAACAAGGATAAGCGGCTGTGATAAGCGGACATGTATTTGAATCACCACAGATAGATACCCTGTAATGCCCTTTCTTCATACAGTGAAAGGAAAGAAGCGCTGTCTCCTCTATTGTCTTTACAAACAGCTCACCTTGTGCGATATGAGATTTTCGAGATGCATTTGTGAATGCAGATTGGTGCAATCATAAAAATTAACCTCTCAGATATTCTTCCTGTGTCTCTTACTGCAGCAATTTCTCTTTTACTGTATTTTGCTTGCAGCGTTCAGTGCTGCATTACCATAATCCTTGGTTCCCTTCCACAAACCACCACTGGCTAAATGAATCTATTATTTTTGCCTGGAGCCGAAAAGATGCAACAAAATGCAATGCATTGAAGGGAATGAAACTTGTGATAAGCCGCACATTTTCTCTATAATAGCCTGTCTACAACAGACTTTTTACTCATAGTTGGAAGTATCAGCGCACTTGACCTTTTAATAATCTCAGTGTTGTAAGCTTAAAAGGGGGTGTCAAACCCTAAACCTTTCCAAGAAAAAAAATATATAATTCAATTCTGCACAGAGTCATTTAGTGCCGGCCTGCTGGGCCTGTGTGTTGTTGATTCCCCTGACCCACGATAGCAGACCTGGCCGGTGTGGCCTTGTGTTTTCATATGGCCCTAAATTAAACATGTCCGAGCCCAGGCAGGCACTTGCTCTGCCGCGGGAAACGCTTTTTCATCTCCTAATGAATGTGCCTGAGGGGGTCCCACAGGGGGCTCCACTTCACCCCTCATTAGGCGGGGTGCTGCCTCTGCCTTCATGCTGAGGAGCAACCTCCTGGAGTGGGGCCTCCCACTTCATCTGAACGTCCCACGCTCCCCTGCCCTGGACCAGTGGACTGCACTGCACTCTCTCCCTCTGTCTCTCTCCCTCTCTCTCTCTTTTCTTTCTCACTTTCCGTCGCCCCCTGTCTCCATTACTTCCTCCTCAACACAAAGCAGCTCATCTTATAGTTGCAGGCCAGGGATGACAGGGATGAGAGGACAGTCCATGCTCCTAATGTCATTTTAATGGCCTTGTTCGGTCTGTTGTGGTTGTGATTTATTGCTATGCAAACACTTATAATGTCCTCCTTGAGGTCTACTTGACCGTCTTTTCACAACTAGTCAAAGATATTATTGTTTTAGAGCTCATTGCGGGAGATGGGTTGACAAGCTCTTCAGAAGTGCATTGAGATTTCCACTTTCTTTCAACCATGCTGTTTTTATTATGGCCTCTGAAGTGTGTGTTACGAGGGCCGGACATGCTGCGTAGTGTCCTTGTTTAGCAGGAAGAAGTGAAGACCTGAAGATCCCCATGTGCTGCTCTGGTTTAGAAGCTGCCTCCTCGTGCAGCGCTGCAAATACCCATGCTCATGTGGAAAATATTGACAACTTCCTGTCGTTAATGAAGCAACAAAGCACAGACAATTCCTGGCTGGTGTGAGGCAGCAGGAGGGGAAAGAGGGATATAGTGGCTGTCAGCTGACTCCAAGAGCCTTTGCAATGGCAGCAGAAAGGGCTGAAGAGCTGATTGTTATTCCAGGGCTTTTGGGATGTGTTTATGCAATCATTAATCTTGGCACTTGTTTATTTGCCTGGGATTAGAGTACCACGGCGCATTCACCGGCACTCAGGGAAGCTGGTTCACCAAAAGGTAGCAGTGAGCGCTCCGGCCTTCCACTGTAAGCAAAAGCGTGCAAGGAGGGAAGCATGCTTTGCGCATGGCTGCTTAATCCTGCCATGTTAAACAAAACCAGGCCAGTGTTTGTAGGACTATGAAAACAGCAGTGCAGGGGGAATGTGCCTCACACGCTGTAAGCAGTCTGTGAACTCTGTGTGGCAGTAGACACTCCTCGTGCACCCCTGTCGTCTAGGAATGCCTTTCATACGGTCTGCTACAACTGGAGGAGAGCGAGGACGACAGTGGAGTTGCTCAGCAGCTCCTCCACAGTAAGAGAAGAAGTTCTTGTAGTTATTTCTGTATTCGATGTAACTAAACCTTTTAGAAACTAATATGAATGGCCTTGTTTTAAGTTTGGTGACAATGCACTTTTAAAGTGTATCATAACTCTCAGGAAAAGGATAAGGTCATCCTTAAACCTGCTTTAAAATGTTATAATCACCAAACTAGATATACTGTTTTCACTGTACAGCAACCATACATAGATATACCTTTATAATGTATACACATGTCCATTAAATATCACTTAATGTCCGCTTGCGGTTGCTGATAAAGAGAAATGGCAGTGAAAGTGCTGTGCAATTGACATTCATGGCCTCAGTCTACTGACACTGCCAGGAGCGAAATGAAATAAACAGATAGATTTTTTAAATGCCCTGCAAATTTCATCACAAGTAAATATTTTACATGGGTTGCAATCATAAAATATCAGTTTAATCATTTTGAACATTCGGTAGCACTGGGGATAAATGATGCATGATGGAAGTATCCACAGTCACTCATTAAGACACTAATGGCCAAGGGCACTGTATATGGATTAGATAATTGCTCTGATTTATTTTTTATTTTTTCTCTGCACCTGGAAAAGAGAGTCTAAAAAAAACTTGAAGGTCAATAGTAGTGTGTGTGTGTGTGTGTGTGTGCACATAAAAAGGGCTCAAAACAAAAGTGGTCCATGTAAAAACCGAAAGAGCAAGCCCAGTGAAGCAGGCTCTTTGCGAAAAAGCTCTTCTTCTGGGGCCCCATGACACCGGTGATCTGTGGAAAGGTTGGGTGCCTCCAGTTTCAGCTCTATCAAGCTCTGGATCTTTGAGCAGCAGGATTCAGTATCACCAGCTAATGTAACAAGGCTCATTTGTCTCAATCACACGTCCCTGGTAGTATCGGCTGGCCATTGATGTCATTCATCTTCCCTGTCCTTGCCTGCTCTTTTTCAGCTGATGAAAACCCAAGACCTTCAAGCAGAATGTCAGAGGTGCTGTAAAAAGTGCTCATCAGCCCAGCCGTAAAAACTGTTGAGTAACAGCGGTGTTGTGTGCCGCTGTCATAAAAGTCGAAGACAATAACTTTCAAGATTCCATTAAAGGTGGACAGATAGCTCATGTTTTGCTCCACAGTCTGGTGTCCTTTATAAGGTGCAAATCAGGTGCACCTATTTTGAATGTTTATCAGCCCATTAAATGGACCAAATCAGTTGTCATCAGCCTCATACATGTGGGTAGGAAGGTGCCTGCTCTGCTATAGTATGTACAGAATAGCATTATCAGCCCATTAAAATGGCAGGTTGCAGTTGCATCACTTTCACTTTCGTTAGGAATAGGAACCAAAAATTTGCAGTTAGGTTGAGGAAAAAAAAAAAATTGTTAGATTAAGGGAAAAACATCATGTTATGGCTAAAATACCTTATGTAAATATTCCTTTCAGGCTGGTGGAAGTCCTGCATATAGGGGGCCATACACCACCTCAACCTTACTCCTTAGTATTTGTATAGATGCTGCATGATAGCATTGCTGTTTTTCCTCCCCACAAATTGATTTCAAATGTTTTGGAATAAAGCTCATCACTTGATCTATTAACACATGTGCTGCGTCCCGGCGCAGTGCTAGCTTCAGCTGATGTCAGCTCCGATGGAAATACTGACTCGCACCATAACTGCAGGCTTATGCTGAGCTTCCCTCTTCGATGGAGCAAATCAAGATCATGATTACTATCTGGCCCGTGCAGCCGGTCTGCGTTGTCTGGAAACATGTTTTCCTAAGGAGACCACAGAGGGACAATTACTGTCAGCTGAACTATTCAGCCTGCTCTCCATGTGTGTTCTGGCTGCATGCCTCTGACCCACTGACCCTGAGCAGCAGCATGAGACGGGACCTCCAGCCTCCCTCCTCTCCCCCCCTCACAACCCCCCCAATATCCACCATAACTGAAGCATCCAAACATTCACTTTGTAAGTGTCTAAAATACACAAAATGCTCATATACTCTGTCACCCTCCAGCTAAAAAGACCATGCAGGAAGTGGTATGGGTGTAAGTTTTGATTTCTTTGTGTGAAACTGTAGAAAAATTCTATTCAAAAACCCACAGCAGAATCCTCGTTGTCTTACAGAAATGCATACTAATACAGCAATTATAGGAGGAAGGAAGTTGTACAGTGTGGCAGTAGCAAATTCCCTGGTGCAATGGAACAAGGCTCTTTGTTGTTATGTAAAGGTTTCTGCGTGTAATTGCAGTGGATGTTTTGAGGGATTCATTATTTATATATTCCTGTGTTTTTCTAAAGGAGCCTACTCGGCTGCTGTCCCTGCAGGGAGATGGGGAGCTGGGAGGTGCTTAACGAAGGCACTGTACCACAATCGAGGCTTTAACCATTGCCTGCTTAGTTCAAGTGGCCAGACTAAAGGTTCAGAAGCATCACATGATCCTCGGCTAAATCTTAGAATTCAAACAGCGGCTCCTGCACCAGTCAATCAGTCGGTCCTGTGTGATTTCAGCCTCAGTGATTTTGAGTTTTGGTGCATCCCAATGCCTTGCTGCACAATGCATGAGTAAAGCAAACAATGCGCAAGCAACTCTGACTCAGACTTGTAAAAACTTCTATTTCTCTTCAAAAATGCATGTCATTATAATAGCGGATGTATTGCATTTGAATTTACGAAGGGCCCAAACCAAATGATCTAAATAGTTAGACAAAGTATGTAAATATTTGCAACACAGATTTTTTATTCAGCTCTCATGGCTCTCTATGACTAACTAGGGGCTGGTAGAATGCATAAGTGAGTGCTGTCTACAGATTGTATTTTGCCATCAGAGTAAACAGTGTGAGCCTTTCTCCCTCCTGGCACACACACGCACGCCCGCGCGCACGCGCTCGCACACACGGAGGGGGTGTGCCCTCCGGTCCCCAGCACCCGGGCACAACTTCACTTGTCACTGCAGTCACAGAGAAGAAGGGGATAGGTGGGGGAAGATGGATAGAGGGAGGTAAGGAGTGATGGGGAGAGAGATTTGCGCTCAGGTGGGGCAGACAAGGGAGGGGAAAGGAGCGCCGCACACATGCTACCCTTCATGGTGCTCGTCTGCTCGGTAAACCCAAGCTTTTGTTGTTTCCCCTAGAGTGCAGGCGCGCAGACTCCCAGTCAGGAAGCTCGTCAATCTTTGCCACAACAACACATAAATTAGTGCCCAAATTACTGTTACGCCGGTGGAGAAAGAGACATGGAGAGAGATGTCTTGTGCTGCGGTTTGGGAATACATCTTCCCCTCTCCGGCTCCCCTCATAGAGGGTGTCAGAATGCACTTCAATAAAACAGTCAAGTAAATACAGGGAGAGACATGAAGAGAGGAGCACTGCTGTGTTGTACAGGCATCTGGAGTTGGGCAGTGTTGAAATATTAATAGGCCTCACACACAAACAAACACAGAGATGTACGCATGAGTTCATCCAAAAAGCAGCCCAGGGCGATGGTCCAGACCTGAGCTTTAGCAAAGTCACTGCACTGCTATGAAGGAATAATAGGGAAAGGCTTAAAGAGCCCATCTTTTGAAACGGAAATATCTCTTCAAATATAGCTGGTCTCTAGTGAAGGGGGATCACAGCTTAGGCAGCTAAATGATTGGAGGGGAATTAACAAGACGCAGCATAGAGACATCAAAATGTGTCAATTATGTCTTTCCTTGCTCTAATCCCTCTGGTCAGAATATTTTTTGATGACTTCAGCGTGTTTATAGGTTGAATGGAAGCTGTTTAAAGTGATGATACAGAGTTTTGGTCTGCAGGTGAATGTCTGTACAGCGCTGCGTGTGTGTTTTTTTGTGCAACAAACCAGCAAATGCCATTAAAACAGCTCTGTGGTAATACGCCAACAGCCTCCGATCCCTAAACAAATAACACATTTATACTATTCAGCCTGTGTTCCGTGCCACGACTGTCCTTTGCCGCTGACATTCAAATAACCTTTCTTCTGCTGCATAAATGGGAATAAAAAAGTATTGTGTTGTGCGACTTCACATGACAGCGGAGCCCTGGCAGATGAAAAGAGGCAGAATTCTGATTCCAGCTCTTGTTAGGCTGTCGTCTCTCTACAGCTAGATCTGACTGTCACGGGTATCTGTTTAGAGAAGACTCTTTATCAACCGACAGCTGATATCCACCGCCAAATAGGAAGTTGATGTAGCAAAATGAATGGCTGCACATAATGATGGAGGAGTATTGCTTAGTGCACGTTTGCCAGCCGGTTCAGTTCCTCTGGCGTTAATATGTTGTCCATGTGCAAATGCTTATTAATAAAATTTTTGTATAACACTCCCGAGAGAGCTGGCATGTGATCTTTATAAGCCTTTGTTTGGTTTTGTTGCAAAAATATTATAAAAGGAGGATGTATTAACACAGTTTGTCTGATGGGAAAGAATTGTTAATCTGCTCATAATGCTGTGCCCTGTCCAGTTCCTTACATAATCTCTGACATGAGCCCGCTGGCTTGCGTCACTCTGTCATTGACAGCTGTCAACACAACACGACCGACACACACACACACACACACTCACTCATGCACAGAGAGGCAAATGTTTTTTTTTCCCTCTTCCAACTGCTTCACGAGTGATGTGCATTGTAAAAGAGTGTATGAAAACAGCTCTGCATAGACAGAAGAGTATAGAAGCCTCGATTTCAGACCTCATTTCTTATGCACATCTATCATGAATCATCAGGCCATGAGAAAATGATTTAATGGTCCAATCGAGTAATGGGTTAAGCTCTCAGCATTATGACGGTGGCCTGGGCATGGGTCTGTAATGTAAGGGATAATCTTAATCCTTCAACGTTATGTCAGTAGTCCAAGGGTTCAGTGGGAACAGCCAGGAGATTTTGACCAGTGATTTTCCATGTTTGCACAAGCCTGTAGGATTTTCAGTTTTATTTGATGTTGTGTATGTTACCAGAATGCAAATTTTAACAATATAATCATATGTGTCCTTTATACAAGGGATGCTGGAAACAATAGTCCCTACCACTTACTGAAATTACAGAGTTTGCCATCACTTTAATTGCAGAATTTGTACAAAAAAAAAAAAATTTCCTAAAAGATAGCATGAACCAAGAAATGTCAAATAACAAACGAGAATGCTTTGAGGTTTGTTTTCAGCATTAAAAACAAAAAAATAATTGTACATTGTCCAAACTACCTACTGATTTTAAAATCCCCCCTCAACGTGCATGCACCGATCAGTAGCAGCTGTGGATGTGACTTGTGTTGTCATTAATAGTCATTAATAATTGTTATTGTATAGCCGAAAATACTTTTATATTTAGTATTTTGGCATTGTCTAGTTTAGCCTACACTATGCGCTTTTGATGCACCTTTAAGCATTTTTTTTCCCGATCTGCCATAATTATTTACTCTGACTAAAGTCATACTAATCTCCATTACATTGCCTAAAATCACATATGTTGAAGAACACTTAAAATGTATTTATATCTAAGCTGTTATGTTCCTACCACTTTTCAACACAAATTCACGCCCTTGGATGTATTTCTAAAATGTGTGAAAAAATAATTGCTGCAATAAAATGTTTATTTATTATCTGATAGGAATACAGTCCACTTTAGTGCAGCAGGTACAGATAGCAGATCCTCTTCAGTGCAAACTCGCTGTTTTTCATCAAGAATTTTCATTGCACAGTGACTACCATTTCTAATTATTTCACCACCTTTCAGTGTATTTCTCAGCTTTACAATTTCATTATGCCTTTTGAATGACTCTTTATATCTTTAGATGAAGCAATGCTACATTTGCAGTGCATAGGGAGGAAGTGTTCTGTCTGCCAGTGTCTGTCTATCCAGTGCATATAACAATATAAACTATGACAGGGCCCCTGTAAGCTGTTAGTGTGCATTTGGCAAATTGTTCTGGGTGTTCACACTTGACTGTCAGTTTCCAGCTCTTTGATAATGTAGTGTCGCTTTAGCAGTGGGCTGATCTCAGGGCTGTGGAGAAGACAGTGAAGGGCACTGGGTGAACACGCGGAGGCCTAGCTGCCCTATTGTACATGTGCTCTGAGTGACACGTCATCCCCTCAAAGGGCCTGCTAGTGTGGTGAATCAGTGTCCTTGAACTGCTCAACCACAGACAGACAAAGAACAAGCTTTAGCATTCGGCTTGACTGTCTCCTCTCGCTGCCATGCCCATTGTCCCACACACCCACGCCAGGCTGCAATGCTGCATACAGGAAATCAGTCTTGAGCCGCTGTCCGGCCCTTATGGTTATGCGCGTGGTGTGATTGTGCAGCAGTGTGATTCACACATAATCTTGGCGTCTCAGCAGGTGTCTTTGAAGTGGCCTGCGTGCAGAGGCCATCTCACAGTGCTGTGAGTAGCGTCAGGCTGCTGGGATGGGCTTTAGCATGGCTGCCCGTCTAACTGTGCCTGGCTTTGATGTCGTAAACAGAGCAGGCAGAGCTGGCTGGCAGGGAAGCGGGTAGGCAGGGAGGCAGGCAGGCAGGCAGGCAGGCGCGGTGAATGGGATCAGTGGCACTGCGCTGGTCAAGCTCAAGCGAGCCAGCAGCTGCCTGTTTCACACCAAGAGGCAGTTAACACCGCAGCTCATGTCAATAGATATTGACTGCCAGATTGGGAGTGCTTATGAGTGCAGGCCTTTTTTGTTTGACTGTGTGAATTCACTTTAAATCATCCTCAGTGTCCACAGTGTGGCTTAGGGGCCCCATGACCAGTCACTCAAGAGGACAACTTGCACAGTCATACAGACATACAAATATTGAATTAGCCTGATGTTATAGGTGACTTCATGGTATATTTGAACTCCATTGTGTCATTGGTGGGTCTGTATTCTCCTTGACCCCCCTCTCCACATCTTCTTGAAAGCAGCTTATCCTAGTGTGGAAATGACTATATGTTCAGACTGGGGTCTTTTCTCATACAAGAAACTACAGAGCCTGCCTCAGCCGGACCAGAGACAAACCCTTTTTACTGTTGAGTGCACTGAGCATCCAGGGGCTTGTGCAGCGGTGGAGTGAGAGGGTGTTAGCTGGTGAGGCTGTGTGCACTCAGGGCCTTCCTGCTGCAGATAGGGCTTTGTGAGGCATGCTCGTATATGTGTATGCCCTGCCCGGCCTGGCACCCCCGCGTCTCTACTCCCACTGCTTTCACCTGATGTGGCACAGCCTCTGTCAGGCCTGAGCGAGCACCTAGCCAGCTCCGCTTCTTCAGGAGAGATGAAGGCATCTCACAGCTATGCTGTGGGGGTGGGGGAAGCTAGCAGCAGCCTAAGCCTGGAGCTATCAGAGGCTGGAGCTCAGAGCCAAAAGCCTGTGGGCTGAAGAGGGTGGGTGGAAGCTTGGCTTAACTTGGCAAGACAACCATGGCCACAGCCCTGCACTGCCACCCAATGGCTGGGGCTTGTCACTGCAACCTTTAGCTCACCATAACCACAGCTAGTCATAATTACAGCACGCTTCAGTTGTTGTGAGTGCATGTCAGAACAAATTATGTAAGTAATGAGGCTGAAAACGCTAAAGGAGTCGAAACACACTGCACTGCTAATGCTCATGCAGGGAGAACACAAAAACAAACAATAGAGTGCACTCATACAGAGATAGACCTAACCGAAATAACAAGCAACTGTGCACAGTAAGGAAAAGATTAATTATAAATTAACCCTCTCAGTTAGGTTGTCAAAGCCCGCCTCCTGCCTGGATTTCACTCTAATCCGGGCCGACGAGGTGCAGTGCCCTCCATTGTATGTGAGAATCACAAATCACAGGAGGTGTTGTCTGGAGGAGAATTAATTGTGCATGTTCCACCACTCCCTTTTGTTCATTTTACTAAAATGTAGGCTAATTCCATGTAAACATGGCCGGTCTTGTTGACTCCAGCAGCGCGAGGAGAACAGACACAGATTCCTGAATGAATAGAGTGTGGCTCCGGGGTTAGTGGATTAGAGGCTCTGTGTTAAGGGCCTCTCCCGGGCATGCCTCAGGGACAAGGACATTATCCACATGACACATTACAAGCTCCTAGGCAGATGATTAAAATGGGCAGGGATCTCTGGATTGAACTTTAGCAGCCGCACTTTTGATGTGATCAAACTAGTTTAAAGAGGTTGGTTGTTAAGGTGTACGAGGGATATTTGAAGCTTCTAGTCTTGGGAAGAGACAGTTAGGCCTGGCTAGAGGGGAGAGGCTGATGTAACACTTTGACATAGTAAATGTACCACCACTCTTTTAATTAATATAATTTTTATTGCATCTTATTAAGGCAAAATCATAATATTCCTCCCCTAATTGGTATAGACTTGTGTTGCAATAGCTCCACGTGCTCTGATTGGTTGACTACATGGCTGGTTGGAGAAAGCCATTACATCGTGAGGAAATATCCCGCGGTGATCTTTCCTCGATTTAGATCAGATAGCAGAGTTCGTCTGGTGCTGCACTGCACTGTTGGGATGGTGGGACTGAGATGTTGGAGATGTGGAGGAGGGCTGTGAGATAGAGATCTCTGGAGGGAAAGAGAGGGAGGGAGGTGGGGGGGGGCAGAGGGGGAGGTGGAGGTGGAGAGGGATGTAGCATCAGTGGCTGCAGTGATAAAGCTGAGAGCAGTGGGACGAGCTGGGAGTTCTGAGTCTCTGATGTCTGTGTGTTCTGTTGTGTTGCCCTGTGGTCCGCTCCTGAAGAGAAGGCCAACGATGGATGAGGCCTGTCCTCTCTGTGCTTTTGTCCTCTATGGCGGGTGAATCACAGGCCTGTCAACAGCACAACATCCCAGCCACCGAACACTTTCCCCCATAGCTTGTACAGACATACACAATCGTTGCCACCGCTCCGCCCAACACTTTGGACATGTTTTGAGTCTCCGTGGCCCCAGTGGATCAACTCCTGAGGCTTCTATGGTTTCGAAGTTTAAGAGGCTGCATGAAGTCAAGTTTTCCAACAGAAAATATGTCTCCTCATGTGGCTAAATGAGACTTTGTCATTGCATAAGGCTGGTATTAGTGCTACTGTGCTGTATAAGGGTTTGTGGGTAGCTGGGTTTTTCCTTATGTAAGTTGTGTTTAGGATGCAAAGTGACACCGTGTTTACATTGGCTGCTTGTGGGGACTTAAAATGGCCTCCTTCCCTTCTCACACACACACACACACTCTCCGACACACACACACAACCAACTCTGTAAATATTCAGCTAATGCTCTGTGGAAGTGAGGATTCAAAAGCCACCGGATGAGATGTTTTTAGAAGCACAGTGCTCTTTCATGTACCAACATGGATCCATGGTGAGGGTGTTGTACAGTGACTTGTGACAGCAAAATGTTGATTTTCTTTTTTTATTTCTTTCATTTCCTTTTCTTCTCTGCAGCTCAAATCGAAATAATTCCCTGCAAGATCTGTGGAGACAAATCATCAGGCATCCATTACGGCGTGATAACATGTGAAGGCTGTAAGGTAAGCATCAAGAGACTGAACCTGTTTGTGTCGTGGGAAGTGGTGTGTTTGCGTGCGAGTGTGTGTGTGTGTGTGTGTGAGGGACAGGAGAGCTGAGAGGGGGGAAGACAGGGAAAATTGAGGAGGTAAAGAAAGTTGCTTGCTAGGAAAACGTTTGAAAATGTTGCTGAAGTTTTACGACGATTTGGAGAGGAAGTGCGAAGTGTAAACACACAGAACATGATCATTAAAGTGGTCAAGCACCACAGAGGACATCACAGAAAACCACAATTAGTAGGACAAAGTCATCCCTCCGCCTTGCTCTGCCTTTCCCTCCCAGGGACATGTCTTTTCACAATTTTTTTTTTTGTGCTTCTGCTGCAGCCTGCTCTTCTTGAAATAAAATGATCAAAAGGAGAGTGCTTTGAATTATAGCAGATTGTTGGCTGTTTGCTACAGTGTTGCTTCCATTGAAGCCGCCTTTTGTACTGTTTCAAATGCACCAGCCATTCACAGTGAGGGGAATTTTGTGCTTAGAGTGTATTCTTGTCCCTGTGCTTGTCACCAGGCACATCATTAGCATTCCTCAGCCAGCCTGCACCTTTGCTGTTTGCTCCTGCATGTGTGTGTGTATGCGTGTGTGTATGAAGGAGAGAGAGAGAGAGAGAGAGAGATTCCTGTTCTTCCCAGTGCTCCTCTCCCTCACACAGGAGCTGGAAGGAACAAAACACTAAAGAATAAACTGCTGAAATCTATCTTTAATGATTGCTAATTAGTCCAAGGCAGAGAGGCCTTTAATGATATGTGCGAGTACAAAAGTTTGGACCATAAATCATAGCATTATTAAAGAGTGCTGCTTGTCACTGGCAGTTATAGCCTGTTTCCATAATGGCTTCCATTATAAAGCAACTTGGCAGCTGTCAGCTGTTTTCTTGTAATTAAACAGCCAATGAGCAGCTAATTAAGACATATGTGTATGGAGCAGTAGAGTGGGGCATGTTAATGATGTGCTGGAATCAATTCATTAAGTCAAAGGATGAGGAATCCAGTCGGTGTGCATTCGCAATCCTTTAGCACTGCACATGCCAGTGTTGCGTTAATCAACACTAATAACCCCAGTGAAGAAAAATACCATCCACTGTTATCATTCCTACCCAAACACACCACCCTCATGTTGCACACACTCGTGAAATAAAGCGTCCTTTGAATGCCAGATATTACAGCGTAACAGCTAGGAAAACACCCTCAGAGTAGTGTTATTATCTAATCTGTTGGCAGCAGTGAACACAAATATCACCACTAGAAATACAATAAATCACTATCAATCAGTTATGAATTTTGTCAGCGCTAAAACATTATGAAGGCATGGATTGATCCTACAGTCCCAGAACATTTTTCCACCCACAGTAGTTCATCCAGTAACCCGAAGTGTTTCCGCGCCCCTCTCTCCTGTGCAGGGCTTCTTCAGGAGGAGTCAGCAGAGCAATGCAGCCTACTCCTGCCCCCGTCAGAAGAACTGCCTGATCGACCGCACCAGCCGCAACCGCTGCCAGCACTGCCGGCTGCAGAAGTGCCTGGCAGTGGGCATGTCACGAGATGGTAAGTACTTGATGGAAGAGGTGGGCGGATGCAGCTAGGTGGCATGAGGAGTCGGGGGAGGTGAAGAGCTCAGGTTCAAGCCCCTGTGTGGGCAACAATGTGCTCTGCTAAAGTGCCTTTGAACCAGTGCTTCAGGGATGCTGTGGAGGACTCTAACCTGCCGGTGAAGGTGGACAAGAGAGGAAAGCATGTCCTTAGGGGATCAAAATATCAAGTGATTTTTAGAGGTTATTGGTGTGTTTTTAAAGTTCATATTTATTACAATAACAATCTAGTAATTTATCTTTTATTTTGAATTTAAACGAATAGGCATAGAGTGGGTGAAAAATTTTAATTATCAACCTGAAGTGATTTTCCTGAACGAGTAAAACATTTTAATGTCACTGATCTACTTTTAAGTGGAGACGCTAGATAGAAGATAAATAGATTAAAACCATCAACTAATAGATATCAACATTAAACCCCAGCTGATTACTTACCTTAAAAAAAGTTGTAATTTAAAAAAAAATTGGAACATGCAAATATCAATAAATTATGTTCATCATCTTGTTAAATATTAAATATTTGCATGCATTCCCATTACATATATTGCATGGATTTTCACAACATAAATCTGAACATTGAATTAAGCCAGGTTCCAAATGGTTTCATTTTAGAGTCAAAGTTTTTTACCAAGGGAATTTTGGACATCTGTTTTTATCGCTCCATAAACCAGAAAATACTGCCAGCAGCCTTAAAGAAATCCATTTTCGCCATGTTTTTAGGAAGGAGATGTTGTGAAAATCAGGCTATGAATGATATATGAACAAACCCTTCTGTAAAAAACCTTCAGAATATAGATAGGAGTGAAACTGGAGAGGTTGGTGTATGTAAGTTGTACTGAAGTGGAGTACCAGAAAAAAATAAGTTTAAGAAAACAGCCTTTAAAGATATGCATTGAAAAATTAAATCCAAAGACAGTAAAGGTAAATAGGGTTAAGAAAGTTGAGAAAGTTATGTTTAAATATGCCAATAAGACATCATCTTATGCTAGCTTCTGGTGAGTTTACACATACAAATAGACAAAGTGTGGTAAAAAAAAATTTAAAAAAATACCTTAATGTATATTCTGTATCTTTTCTTTCCATTTTTCCAAGAAAAAAAAAAAGCAAAATCGACTCAAATATTCACAAAATTCACCAGTGCATGAAAAAAACAATTTTTTCATGTCATGTCTCACTTTAAGTAGCTGTTACTTCCTGTTAAGCATTATTTTTATTTAGTTGTTCATTCATGAGCATATATTGGTGTGCTACAGAATACAAACAAAGCACGCACACACACACACACAGACAGACAATGACTGCCATTATTCTCAAAGAGGCACACCAGACATACCCCAAGAAAAATCATGACATAAACACATGCTAAGACGTCAGCCTGTGCTCATTGTCTGCCAGTAGCAGGTGAGTGCTTTGTCTGTGGGACTAATTTGTTGCTGTGATAGAAACTAGGTTTGATGAAATAGGAGGTTGTTAGAGGTTGTCATTAGTGCTGCTGCAGCTGAGATGCTGTAATGGGAGCACACAGGTGGGGATGTGTGCTGGAGGGCTCCTGCTGTGCCAGGCTGGTCCAGACTGGGCCGGTCCAGTCTGCGCTGAGCTGAGAGAGATTATATCAGAACAAAGCAGACATATTTTTTTGCAAAACACACACGCAGGAATTCACACAGATAAGAGGAAACCTGAACATGCATGCACAGAGGCTGGAATATATTAATACACACACGTGCATACATATTCATGACTGTGAATGAACACAGAAGTACATTAGCACTTATGAGTGCCTTTGCATAGCCAGACACATGCACATACACACACACACACACACTCAGGACAGACGAAGGTGACTCTTGCCTTCACTCAACACACCAGAGCCCATCTGCCCGCACTCTCCTCCTCGCCGCTCCACTCGCTCTCCACTGTGCATAGACAAACACACACACATACACACACACACACACAGACTGTGACCGGCTGACATACTGCCAGGCCCCCAGAACTCCGGCCAAGGAGTCTCATTCTCAGCACCACTGTTTAGTCTGGAAACCTTGAAACAGGAGGCAGCAACTTAGTCTGTCTCATGTTTGAGTGGCTGATAAGCTGATCGTCACTTCCCACTCCTGCCTCTGTACTTATGAAGCTGTTCATTGTTATAATAATCTCTGTCCTCACTGATCCCTCCTGAAATATGGAGATTTGCATTTTTGTCACCAGTGTTATCACTCTTTATGTGCCGTGCTGTACATTAGACTAGTGGAGTATGATGCTAATAGCAGGCGCCTGTTGTTCTGCTAGTTACATACAACTTAAACATAAATTAGTTTTGTGTTACCATGTCAGAGGAGGGCACAATTCTATGAATGCGATATATATAATTTTTTTGAAAATATGGAATAAATGTGCCCAAAAGAAAACTAATTCAATCCTTTTTGTCTCAGACTCACAAGGCAAGATTTATTTTTTCCCGTTAAAGAAAGAGTTTAGCCAGTGGTGCGAGATAATATGATTTTATTCTCAGAGCAGTTCCACTGTTTCAGACATTTTCTGGTCATGACTGTCAGTATCTTGCCAGCATTTAAGAAATTATTGAAATAAGTCTGTTTGTAGTAGTAATCCCGCCTGCTGGTAAGAATATTTAACTTAGTGGTGAATAAAATGTTAAAACTCAACAAGAAAATTAAGTAAATGACTCAGTAAAATGGCAATGGCATTTGAATGGATGTATGTTTTCTCAAATAGTAGTTAGATATCCAGTCATTAACTAGTAGGGATGCACAATATGCATTTATATTTATTAAAATTGTTCATCACTATTAACTAGACTACTCATACTATTATTATTGTTATTATCAAGTGTTTCTGGTTGATTGTTTATGTTCTTTCAGTCGAGTCTGACGCATGTTTTGTCTTGCTAATCACAGCGGTGAAGTTCGGCCGCATGTCGAAGAAGCAGCGAGACAGCCTGTACGCTGAGGTCCAGAAGCACCGGCTGCAGCAGCAGCAGCGTGACCACCAACAACAGCCGGGAGAGGCGGAGCCGCTCACACCTAGCTATGGCCTCTCAGCCAATGGCCTCACAGAGCTCCATGACGACCTCAGCGGCTACATGGACGGTCACACCCCTGATGGCAGCAAACCAGACTCGGCGGTCAGCAGCTTCTACTTGGACATCCAGCCATCTCCTGACCAGTCAGGCCTGGACATCAACGGCATCAAGCCGGAGCCCATCTGCGACTTTGCCCCCGGCTCTGGCTTCTTCCCTTACTGCTCCTTCACCAACGGAGAAACCTCCCCCACCGTGTCCATGGCTGAACTAGGTAAGAGGCAGGAGAGAGGCAGGGGGAGACGGGAGGAGAGACAGCAAAATGGAGGAGGGGGGAGAACAACTCAACCGTGGGGCAAACGACACAAAGGTTGCTTAAAATAGCAGGAGGTTGGAGACTCATCTCCAACACTCATTAAAAGAGCCTCTTTTTTGTAATTAGTTTCCATTAATTAGGGCCAATCAGGATCCAGCAGGGCAGGCGTCTGGGGAAATCATTTTTTTAGGCTCCCCTGTGCCTAGGAACTCCTTTTAACAGATGTGTTTTCAAAACCATTTAAATTCTTATACTCAATATTTCTCTGAGAGAAAATGTGACCTTTGTTTCAGTGAGTAACGTGGCGCCCCTCCTCCTCTCCATGCATTTGTGTCATAACTAGATTGGCTTTGCCTCAACCTTAAGTTATGAGCTTCCTGCAGGCAGTGAAAGGAAATGTCAACAAGCCTTTTCCCAGTCAAAAAAAGCCCACGCGTATCCGCCTCTCCTCCTTTTTGAAAGCTCAGTAAATAAATCTTCCTTTCCTGTGGCATATTTCATCAGTGGGGTCTTCACTTTCACATAGCCTTGTGAGTAACATTCAGATCTCAACTGTGATCTTCGGGGTTTGTGACGATGGTACGATGGTTGTGTTGCAGAGCACCTGGCCCAGAACATCTCCAAGTCACACATGGAGACATGTCAGTACCTGAGGGAGGAGCTGCAGCAGATGACCTGGCAGGCCTTCCTGCAGGAGGAGGTCGAGAGCTACCAGAGCAAGGTACCTCGGCCATAACCGGGCCTGTGCTGGCCTCCGCAGCAGTTACAGTAATCAAACCTATTGTTTTAAAGCAGATAACCCATTCTCTGTCCTATCTGTTTTTAGCCCCGGGAAGTCATGTGGCAGCTGTGTGCTATCAAAATAACAGAGGCCATTCAGTATGTGGTGGAGTTCGCCAAGCGCATCGACGGCTTCATGGAGCTGTGTCAGAACGATCAGATAGTGCTGCTGAAAGCAGGTATGACAGCCTGTCAACATGGCCTGCTGCCGTCAAACTCACCCACCACCACCACCACCACCACCACCACCCCCCTCTGGCATTGTCACAAGGGCGTAGCTGACCTGACTGCACAAAGCCCTCTTCTTCACACGCACAGACAGTGTCACAGAGAGGAGACCCCACCCTGCCCGTTTCCTCTCTCTGCCTCTGTCGCTCTCTATTTTCTTCTGTTCATTACATACATAGCCGCGGTGGACACAGCATTAGATAAGCAATGTGTCCCTGAGCTTAGATAATACCTATCATGACGGCTGCCATTCCCCCTCTCTTTCCTCAGACACCGATGATGTCTGCTTATTCAGGCTGCTCTCATGAAGACATACTTACAGAATATTAAATGCAGCCATGGCTCTCTGCACACTGTCACCTATATTTACACATAAATACAGATGCTCAAACACACAGATACAAACATACCGCACATGCAGCAAACAAACACCTCTCCTGGGTCTTTCCCTGAGTATTATTTACATTAGCACAGCCAATATGAATAATGAAGTAAAGACTGAGATCCCTTGTCAGACATGACATTTTAAAACAGTAGCATCTCCCTTAGAGGCAGTAATGGCTTCTGTTACATTTTCTTGATCCTCTTATCCACTCCCACAGAGTGGTATAAAATTGCAGCATAGAATAAATTCCCTACCTATCTTGCTAAATAAAGGTTGAATGAATAAGCACTGTCACTACTGAATGAAGCGTAATTTTTATCTGGCATGTCATTATGGAAGAATAGCCTTCTGTCTATGATATTATCATCTGCAGAGGTGTTTTTTTTCCCTCCCTCTGACGGCAGGCTTCTTTATTTCAAAGTGGTTGTGTTACTCATATTGTAGAAGAATAGCACAAAGCACAATCATGTGTTTTGCATCCCTCACTGATGTGTAACTGCTGGGGAGAAAAAAAAAGAAGCAACGCTCAGATTCAGCATCTTGTTCCTGTCTGTCTCCACAGGCTCTTTGGAAGTTGTGTTTGTCAGAATGTGCCGTGCCTTTGACTCGCAAAACAACACAGTCTATTTTGATGGAAAGTATGCCGGACCTGATGTGTTCAAGTCATTAGGTAAGTGAAGTGGGTGTATGTGTGTGTGTGTGTGTGGATGGATGTGCGCATGTGCACGTTTGAATGAGTCTGCATGTGTGTATTTGTATGCTGCTGTGTGTTTGTGTGTGTCTCTTACAGTGTCTCACTCCTTCCCTTGGTGTAATAGCCAAAATTAGAGTCTGCTGTTCTGTTCTACACAATGCTGAAGGCCTTGAAGCAAACACTGAGCACTCAGCCTTGCCTCACCTGGCATTGCTGTCTCTGCAATGGTTATTTATGGTAGAACAGAGATGTTAGTGAGGCTCTGCTGCATATGGCTCGTGTAACTGTGGAATAAATAAAGCCAGACGGAGTGTCTTTAGGGAGAGCGCTATCAAAACCATCATTGATAGTCTGATATAAAACATCTCAGGCGAAAGCAAATAGCATTCGTGTTTGACTGCCATGACATTAGTAAGACTCTCCACCATGGATTTTCTCGCTTTTCCAACTGCCTTTTTGACGGAGAAAATGTAAATGTGTCCCATGGTGGCAGTAAAAATGCTGAATTCTGTTTCTCGGTGTAAGTTTGCCATTCCTTGTTTGTGTGTGTGTGTGTGTGTGTGTGTGTGTGAGTGAGCAGGTGTATGCGTCCCAGCTTCGAGAGTCCCAGTGTCCTGTGTGTTGTGTGCAGAGTGGTCCGCAGCGGGGGGAGGCAGAGTGATGGGCTTCCCAAGCCGCGGTGGCATCCGCCTGTCTCTCTCTATCCCCGATAATTGATTTAACTAAAAGCCTCAATAGTGACCTCATTTTGGCTTGCATAACACCACCCAACTGCCAAAAGTGACTCGTCTGGGAGGCAAAACTCAGTAAAAGCATTGCCTGTTCTGCTTAAGACGCTCCCATGTGCTGTCAGCATGCCGCTCTTTTTCATTCCTTCCCCTTCCTCTCCCCTCCCTGTGTGCCTCTCTCCCAATAAAGATCAAGAGTGAATGTTGTTCTTTGGTCTTCCTCATCCTAAGCCCTCTCTCTGTGTCCTTTGCTGTGGCAGGCTGTGACGACTTGATCAGCTCCGTCTTCGAGTTTGGGAAAAACTTGTGTTCTATGCACCTGTCTGAGGATGAGATCGCCCTGTTCTCCGCCTTTGTGTTGATGTCTGCTGGTAGGTGTCACTCACAGTGCAAAGGGAAAAAAAGGTAGACGCACATTCACCACGACAAGGAACGCTGTTGCCCTCCTGTCTTTCCCTATCAATTAGTACCTTATATTAGCGGCACTGCGTCATTACTTTTCACATGTTGACTGTTAGGGGGCCTACATGTGTTTTTTCACAGTAACTTAAAGTTGTGATCATTTACCTTCCAGACCGGTCTTGGCTCCAGGAGAAAGTGAAGGTGGAGAAACTCCAGCAGAAGATCCAACTGGCCCTCCAGCACGTCCTGCAGAAGAACCACAGAGAGGATGGTATTCTTACAAAGGTACGGTGCCGTGCAGCGCACACTCCATCCATTATTCCTGAAAGTGGCTGTCTGCTAAGCATGCTCTACCCTTGTAGCAGTGTAATCTCCCACTGTTTAGGATCTTTATCCACAGGCCATCAACCATTTTTAGTGCATTAGATTACAGAGATTTCAGGGGAAGCATTCATAATGTTACTTGAAATGCCTTTTTATCAGTAGAGAAGTGGCAATTTATCAATTGTACCAGCTCCGTAATATAAAGTGTCAAGTTTTCCTCGTGCCTGAGTGCTTGTCTCAATATTTACAAGTCTGTTTGCCCCTGTGTGAGAGGGAATACACTGTAGGGAGGAATGTTTTTCACTACCATTGCTCCATGTCCTTGCCTCCCTGTGAATCTAAACAGCCTGTCTCCTCTCTCTCCACAGTTGATATGCAAAGTGTCGACACTGCGAGCGCTGTGCAGTAGGCATACAGAGAAGCTTACAGCTTTCAAAGCAATATACCCAGACATTGTGCGTGCCCACTTCCCCCCCTTATACAAGGAGCTGTTCGGATCAGACTTTGAGCAGTCCATGCCCGTTGACGGGTAGCAGCCCTGCCAGGTGCCAGTGTGCCCACCGTAGGGGAATGTGGAGGAGGAATCTGAGACACTTTATTGGTGCCCTGCACAAACCAGAGCGGACAGATGGCACGCTGTTCAACTTCTTCTTTTACATTGGAGGGGAGGGCTTAGGGAGTTGATTCTCAAGGTTTACTTTATTGAATTTAGTTCTCTTTGGAAGACTTGTGGGACGCGACACCCCATGGGACATGAAGAGGAGATAGGGACAAATAATTTCTGTCTGGTTGAACTTGACCCTCTTTTGCGCATTTCTAACATGGATCTCATGATTCACATCACTCATTCATTCATTCTCACCAGTATTTATTGCATCGCTATTATTATGATTTACCTGTGCACCTGACTTATAATTGTATAAGTCACTTTTGGTATTAAAAATAGCTAAACACATCTTCATTTATAAGACAAATCAGTGTTATTTTTCAGATAACAGTTTAAGCATTTTCACTTTCAAACTTCAAATAATCTTGTCCCTATAAATGGAAATAAAAAGCGGACAAATGCGCACATTTTGGTCAAGTTCAGCCCTTTTTCTCTTGTGTTCAGTCGTATCTTTTGGACGCAGTTCTTGGAATGAAACTCACAGCGACTTTGAGGGAGGGTCTGTCGGCATGGTGATGCAATCGGCACCTCTCTACGGACAATCGTTTAAAAAAAAAAGAAACATAGAATTCTGGTAATTCTAATGAAAACGCAATGATTTTAGCTGTCAAAGACTCCATCCACCATTGTTGCATAGTGAAATCATGTAAGGCCATCTGCTATTAATCCTTCTCTGGACAGGTGCCCTGGAGAAGCACAGGGCACCAACACAATGAAAAGGGTCCATTCCACCTGTTTTATAATGTACTACAGGGTATATGGTCATAAGTACTTACTATACAGAAAAAAGTAATGTTTATAGAATCTATTTTAAATAACATGTATGATATTAGTAGTTAGACCATTCTTAATTGTTGAATTGATAAGGCACTTTTATTTACACCTTTCTTTAATTTAAGACTTGTATATTTACCTAGTGATGTGTTGCATGTGCACAAGAAATACAAGTTGAACCATGGTCACAGAGGCTAGTCCTGGGAGCTGCAGATGATACTGGTCTGGAAGTGTAAGGGCTGTCTGTTAGGATTGCTGGCGAGGCTGCTGGTTGGTGAACAAAGAGGCATGGATGAGAAGGCAGGGTGAAGGAGCTCAATCACCTGTTACCTCAACATGCACGACACCTGTCAAATGTAGCTCTGATACTCCTTTTAGGGAGAATGCACATATATTATAATGGGCAACAAACTTTCTTTATTTTTTGTTTAAACGCACCTGGATTGAACAGCATTTTCTTAAACTTTTTGTAAAAATGTAAGAAACGCAGGTATGAAAAGTGAGACATTTGCAAAACACTTTTGTTTCTGTTATTTAAAAAATATATTCGGTGCTGATTTTACTTTGAAAAACCTCATGTATTATGTAAAGACAGCCACAAGGAAAAAAATCTAACATTATCTCAATCAGGTCTCGCAAATGAACATTAGTAGCCCTGTGGCCGGACGGGAAAGATCCACACATAGACTGTAATCCAATTGTTCCATCTAGTGGAAGGCAAAGAAACAGCAAGCCGCCTCATGACAAAGACACAAGGTCTAACCTAAAAGCACATTCATGAGCCTCTGTCGAAATGTTTCGAGTATTTTTTTCTTGTCGTTTTTTGAGTGACTTTATCTGCCTTCTCACCACAGCCTCGGCCTCCGCAACGCCACAACAGGACACAGAAGGAACAGTGAAGGGAAAGTGAATATTCAAAGCCTTGTCTGGTAGTAAAGCTTCTATTTTTGTAACATGTTTTGGTTAATAAACTCATGAAAGAGAACGAGGGAGAGAAAAAGATGTCAGGTAGCACTTAACTATATTCCTGCAATAATTAGACTAGCTGTTGTTTGTATGATTAGGGGAGAAACATAAAAATGGTAGGACAAGTGCTATTTTCAGAATGCTTTGTTGTTGTGCTTCTGTTTTGTTGAGTGTGTCTTTCTTGTCAGTGTGGTAGTAAAGTGGTAGAAAAAACCCTGGATGTGCCAAACAGTAGTCGTTGCTTCCGCTTTCCAGTCTACTCGTCTATAATGTAGAATGGATTCCTAAGACATTCCAGCAATCTCAGTAGCGGCTTCTAGAAATATCTTTGAAAAAAAAAAAGAGCAAAAAAAAGAAAAAGAAAAAAATGATATCCCTTTAGAAACCCAACAAAGCATGTTGATACATCTGTCACCAACCGTAACATAGAATCCAGTTGTTTGTCTTTTGTTTTCTGTTTGCACACTATCATTCCTCTGCCGTGCAATTTGTACAAGGCGTTAATGCCTTGTGCTGTCACCCCTCAGGGAAGAGTTTCTTTTGCGCTTTCTGTTTGAGAGGACATTTGTTTGTACTCATTAGGTTTAGTTTGTGTTTTTGTCAGGGATGTTCCATGAGAAGTGGTTGAGATTTTAACATTTGAATATTCATCAGAATTTTACATTATTGATGTCCTGAAGGGGCCCCCAGCCACACAAAGACCACTGCGCCCCTACGGTCAAGTTCAAGAAAATGTCATTTGTAAAATAAAACAACAAACCCCATCACTTTTACAAACCGCAGTTTTATCAGCACACAGCATATTCCTGTCACGAAAATCTGTTTTGGTTTCAAACGGTGTCATCAGGGTCTTTAAAAATGATAACCCTCTTTGTTAGAAAAACCAAATATTCTTATGCAATACTAAATCTGTTGTGTTTGGGTTGTAGTAGATATGCTGTACCTAAGTAATAATCTCTGTTATGATCCAATGCTATTTTGGATATGCACAAGCCCTCTACGACTAGTAAACCTCAGTCTCCCAGCAAAAGAAACCCAGTCTGGAACACTGCTAGACAATCCAGGTTGAGAGGCCCTGTGGCCCCGGCAAGAGCAGCGAAAAGAGGATGAGGTGTGAACGCTCAGGGAGGTAACAGGTAGACCGAAGAAGCAGCTCGCTTTCCTCTGGACAGTTGCATTTGATTATGTGAATTTATGAGGTCGTTCAAAAAAAA
>CAFUXE010000921.1:389035-410336 GCA_903364295.1 Serranus cabrilla
AAAAATCTCTTCAAAGCACTTGATTGATAAGAAGAGGTGGCGTAGCACACTGAACATGCAGTACAGCACTTAACTGTTCAGAAAGCAACTAATAAGAGATGGAGGTTTGGCTGATATCCTGTTATTTATTTGCAAAAAAAAGAATTAAGTTTGTTTCTTGTAAAATGATTCTTAAGCTGTTTTAATATCGCTTAATGGTCACATAAAACAATTTTGCTCAAATATGATCAGCTAAGGTCTACCACCAAAACGTTTCTTCTCTCATGAAGTGGAAATTTGTTTGTCGTTCAAATGGCATGTAATGTGTTCTACAATATAAAACAAGCAATACGCCTTGTGTTACAATTACGGGTCTCTACAGTGCAGTCATCATCCTTTTTTCATTCAGCTGACTCACACTGATGACGTTTACTCTCAGTCTAGAAACAAAATGCCCCATTGCTCTGTTTTCATCTTATGTGTGGTTGCAATTTTGGCAGGATAGCAGGAAATGGTCATCAAACACATGGATACTTGTGTCTAACTATAAACTGCGCCTTCACACAGGCCTGTAAAGTGATGTCCTTCTGTATATTCTCACTTGAGATATCCCGCTTTAAGTAGGGATTGATGCTAAGTGTGCTATTCAATCAGTGTATAGTATACAGTAAAATGTGCTGGTCCTTCTGTCTCTGCTCTGTTGTCTGTTTGTAAAAAGCAAAAATGAGTGTGTGTGTGTGTGTATGTATGTATGTATGTGTGCGTGTGTGTTTGTTTGTTCTCACAATGTGTGAATAAAATAAACCCCAGACAAGGCTTTAATAATTACAGAGGAACAGGGTTATGTGGGTGAGGATTTTATTTTGGACTTTAAAAAAATAAAAAGGTTTTGGAAATGCTGAGCTTGATCCATCCATAATAGGTGTAGGTTTTAAAAGCATGACATAATGCCTTCGACAATTCATCGGTCTGCAGAGTGCTGTGAGGCGACATTGACCAGCCTCACAGCCAAAACATGCTTCGCTATCAGTTCGGACGGCGCGGCCACAGCCTCAGCTGAATGAACTGAGATGAATTTGTGTCTATAAATTGTAAAAATGAGTCTTCTCGGGCCATAAATTGTGAAGATCAGTGTTATGTCACGCTTAAAGTTGTGCTGGAGTGTCGGTGTGTTACCCAGAATTATGATTCAGTCATCACATTTTAACAGAACTCATTTTCCAAAGCACAGCTGATAAGGATTTATGATTAAAAATACGTTTAAGAATATAGTTTAAAAAAAAAAAAATGAAAAGCAACTTTTAGCCATAATCGAATGTCAAGCAATAATATATGTCTGTGTATTATTTTTGATTCTTTTGTGCATAATAGTCTTTGAACATCTGCATGTAAATACACCTCTTATTTATCACTTTTTGGTTTATTTTGTGTTGATTTTGTGGATGTTTTTATGTTTCATCTGTATATTTGACCGGTTCTGTTCCCAGGTGGAGAACTAAGAACTTGACATGGCCTGTATGCTGTATATCTTATTTTCACACTCTTTCTCTCTCCCTCATTCTCAGCTGTTTATTCACCATATTTAATGTTATTATTGATCACATGTATAAAGGTAGCTTTGTAATTTCTGTCTGTATAGGTAAGAGGAAAATACTGCTACTAAGGCCTACCCAGTGAAACTATTTATCTGTTTATCAATGACACCATATTGTACGATAACTCTGTTTCTAGGTTGCTTCCCTCCTTTAGGATTAGTTTGATAGAAATAGGGTGTGCTGACATTTATTTTGTGTTGCCCTGATGTGTGGTGTTAGGTAAGTTAATTTTGTGAACAAAGTATTAATTCCTAAGCCTGGCCACCCTATTAGTCCATTCATTTCATTGCATATTAATGTATTATTGATATTAGGACTCAATAAATAATAATGATAATGAAAATGATAGTGGTAAAATTACCCAGCCAGTACCTGTATCAGTGTGCTCGTCTTGGGATAAGGCACTTATTTCCTTCTGACTTATAGCAAAGCTAGTATCTGCTAATTAACAAGCTATTTAAGGTTGCTTTTCTGGTTTGTGGGAAAATGATAATATTCAAACTGAAACAGCAGTATTGTGTTTTTTTTCTTTGTCTGATTGTAAAAACCACTCACTGAGGCTATAGTTTGTCAGGTTTTAAGATACTAAATATTTACCTCTCTTGTGTCTGCATAGTTCTTCACCTGATGCAGGGAAGTGGTGCTTGGATTTTATTAAACAGAGCCTCGGTATGCTTTTGTTATTCCCCATTTTAGACTATCCTGAAACTGGTTTCTTCAGACCAGTAGCGTAAACCTCTTGCACCACATGAAGTGTTACAAATCTACATGAAAGAATTGCCATTTGAGGACAAAGTTGACCTTTTCTCTCCACTCTGTAGCAAATATCAGTGAGAATATGCTTGCAATAATACAAAACGTATCACACTGAGTGCCTCTCGGTGTAACAAGATGCATACATGGTTTTGATTGTCTTTTTTTGTGGTTTTCCAGACGTGTACTGAAGTGACAATGTATTTTGTACATGAGGATGAATTCTCAACTCTCACATGCTTCAATGTTTTTCAGATTCTTTCTTTATGTGATGTTAATCATTTTCACGTGGGTTGATGCGCTTTGTTAAAGGGTTTCAATGTATAGATGGTCCGTTTAGAGTGTACATGTCACCCCTCACCTTGTTTTTTGAGAAACACGACTGGGAAGTTTGTTTCATGTTGATCTTGAAGGGTCAAATAAATGCTCACAGACAACAATAATACAGAAAAGTTCACCTTTTTTTCGATCAGGCAAAATTTAACAGGCAACCCACATTTCTTCACTTTCTGTTTGTTTTATATCAACTTTTTTTATTTCACTGAGATTTACTAATGCATTGTATATCAAGTAGTTGTATGTGTTTGTAAAAGAGGCATACAACACATCTGGATTTCTTTAATGTTCTGTGTTCAATGTGCGCTCAGTTGGTTGGGGTAACTTAACATGAAGGGTGGGTGGAGCAGGGGCGGATTCTTTTTTCCATGCAAAAGCAGTGCAAATTACGGGAAAGCCGAAACTAGTGTGTGGTTGTCACAAATTTCTAAGTCACACGTTTGCTACTGATGTTAAAATGGGGACAGATGATCATGTACCTTTTTATCCAGCTCTTTTGAACTCTCTTTAGCAGGTAGTCTATTCACAAACGTAGTTTTGCTCCTTCTTGTCTGATTCTTAAATATGAAAATAAGTATTTTGATTCATTTTGTAAATACAGCTGTAAAGAAAAATAAGAAATTTAATGTTGTCTTTTAAATACTTTTCATTCTAATATGAATGTTGTTATATTGTACTTAGAAACTGTACCTTTAATATTACCTTTATTAAAAGTGCATTGGACACATCGATTTTAGATGTGCTTTATGTGCTGTTATCCCATAATAAAATTTACCGCTTGTAATGGGCTTTTATTTCCTGACTGTTTCTCTGTCTCTGTTGTCTGCTCTCTCTTTAGCTCACTCCTGTTTTCGCCAAATTAATCAAATTACATATTTTTTCATTCACAATAATTTCATCAGGCCTAACTGTGCAAATTAAAGTTTAAATATTTAATCAGAGGTGGCAGCTTCACTCCAATGCAACCTATTCACAAAATTCTATGAACAAATAATATCATTAATTAGTTTGATTAAATCTAAATTTGTGCAACTAGCAAACTAACAATAAAAAATGCCAATCACATACATTTTTATCTAAATGTACTTTATCAGTGTAAATGCATCCCTGACCACACACACATTGAGCTGCAAAATCATTAAAGCAATATGAGAGCTTGATTATAATGGTCATGATGACATATCATATTTTGATTTCAACATTAATGTTCTTGTTATGAGATAGAACTGTTTGAGACAGCATGCAATTATATTCAATTAGAAAATTATGAAAGGAATCTGTCGTAACTTCAAAATGTATAAGCTGCAGTCTAATGGAAATGCAGATGCATTTGTCTAATTTCATGACACAAACTTAGCAAATACTTTGTAACAGGTTGTAGTTCTTTAGTTTTTAATCTTTCCTGAAAGAAAAAACTATTATTTTTGATAAATTACTCAATTTCCCTGCAAGGAATATTAAAGTTTCATTTCATTTTCCGATGTAATACCTTGGCTATGTTTGATGAAGTGTCATGAACTGGAATATGATAAAGTTCTGGGAGAATAATTCAAAATTCACAAAAATTATTCCACATTAACATCTCCTCAAAGATGTCAGAATTTATTGTTAGCCTAAAGCAAATGAAAAAAAACCAACACTATTTCCATTTTAAGCAAGAGCAATAGAAGATTTGGGGCTATTTGTGAGCAGATAGCGCCCATGATGATGCTGTTGTTTCTGGAGCATTATATTTTAATGCTGCATGTAGTCCACCCTGAGGTTGAGGCCTGAGCCAGATGTGAACATGAGCATTGATCAGAATCAGAATCAGGCTTGTTTTTATTGCCAAGTAGGTGTTCACATGCAAGGAATTTGCTGTTTGGTGTATAAGAACAAACAAATAAAGTACTAAAATATAGATTAGAATATAGTCCTAAATTATACATTAAGGCAAGCACTTAAGTCAAAAGACAGCATCTTAAATATTTTAAAAGATATATATTTAAAAATATATATATAAATGAGAGTGCAAAGTGCATGATATCCAAGGTCTGTGTAGAAAGTCTCTGCACTGCACCGATTTGATATTTTTAGTAAAGATGATTATTATAAACAGACATTTTGGCCTGCGGATCCGGATGGTGTTGGTGGGAACCATATACAGTCAATGATGGGAATCCGAAGGGATGGCATTAACTTCTCTATCAGGTGGGAGTAAATATAGGCGGATCGAATATAGTCAATGTCCGGTAGGGGGCATCAATGCACACAAAGTGCTTTAATTTCAACATTATTTCACCAGACGAAGAATGTCAGCTGTCAAACGCTGGTCAAACGTTAGGAGGCTAACGCTAACGTATTTACAGTAGCTTCAATTATAAAATTCATGAGGACCGTTTCGTAGTGACCAAAATGGAGCTGGTATGGTAAGTGACATTTTCACAGCAAACATTTGCGGAATGTCCTCGTGGTCAATTTTGTGACAATTCGGGCAAGTAAAGTAATCTAAATTAACTTTAGCCTAGCCAATGTTGGCTAACCATCAACTTAGCGCCCCAGAGTTGTTGTGACTGACAGCTAGCTATGCTAACCAGACGTTACCGCTGATAAACGTACGCGTAACCAGGCCATTATGTTTCTGCCATTGTTATTATTCGTTAACGTTGGCTGTTAACTGAAAAACACGAGTCTGTCTCCGAAAGATTCATGTAAACCGAGAGGGATGCACTAGGCTAACCGTAGCTGACAGTCAAGCTACTTTGGTGTGACAGGAAGTTAAGGGCAAGGCAAAACAAAGGGCTTTAGTCGAAAGAAATATTTTGCGATATTTGAATCTGTTTATAGGTTTACGAAAACTCTGATAAACTATGATATTATATAACATTAACATTAACGTTACTGTTGGCGTTGATGACAATTTATTTTTGATGTTATCAGAAGTCTTATTTGTCTGGTTCTTATTTGCGGGATGCTTATTTTTCCATTATAACTACTATAATTATAAACAGTGGGTTATGGGTTCTTGCTTCAGGGCATTATCCTATCTATACCGTATTGTGATTAAACCTTAATGCTAAAATGTTATTATATCGTTAACGTTAGCTCTTATTTTGAAGGTTTAAACGGGAAGTTGTATGAATTCTACCTGACTTGATGCTGTGTCGCCCTAGCACATGGCAGGTTGTGTAAACCTGGTTTAATTACGAGTCATTCTTTAACATGCACGGCACAATTTACCCGTGTGGCTACACATGTTTTAAAGGTCACTGGTTAATTAAAATTAAGTTGATCAAAAATTGTCAGGATGACCAGCAACTAAAATAATCTAATTTAAAAATACATGGCACTAAAAATTTTAATATTTTTTTTTATATAATCATTCTTATTATATAATTAGTATTGGGTGTTAGCATGTCCTCTTGAAAAGTAAATATAATAATATATAAATGTCAGTTATTAGTGTTATTTAGTCTTCTAGCCAAGTGGGGTCCATGGCACTATGCCAAGGGGTCCACAAAAGGTTTTCAGACTCATTAATTTAAATCATCATGATACATATAGAAGTGTAAAAGAAATGTAAGCTATGGTAAATATGGGTTATGAGTTCTTGACTGAACAAAGAGAGAGAACCACTGTTTTCCAAGTAGGAAAGACCGGAGAAGATACAAAAAGATGTTGCTGACTCAAAGATTAATTTGTTTTCTGACTCATTGTTTTCACGCAGTGGTTCTCTACAGACCAGCTAATATAATTTTCTCCTTTTAATGTAAGGGAGGACCCTCCAGTCCCAGAGGCTTCTTTCATTACAAGAGAGGTCTATGACAAATATTCACTTGCACCTAGTATCAGAGAACTGTGGACCTTTCTTCAAAGGTATGTTGATACATTAACATGTGAAGTAATAGATCACCTCAGCTGCATGTTTACTGTGTTTTTAAAGGCTAACTAGTGAATGTTTATCAGACATGTTCTTTCCCCTCAAATTTTCTGTCTTTTCCCCCCCAAGTCCTGTAGAGAGCATAAAACAGGACTGTGATGTTGGTGCTGCAAAAGCCTCCCGCTGTCCTTCCACAAAAGAAGCCGCAGCATTTAAAGACAACAGTTGCATCAGCAAGGACGATTCCTGTTGGGACAGCTGTGATAGTGATGATCCGTGTGCAGACAATGCTGGGGGAGGTGCAGAAGAATGTCGGGATTCTGAAAAATCAAGAGTACAGCTCAAGCAGGTTGAGAATGAGGAAGCTGCTGTTTACCCTGAGCCCAGACTACCATACCCCTGTATGTCCAGCCTATCCATCAAAGACCAACAGACGTATCTTAGCATTTTGATGAGTAAGAAAGAAAGGGATCCTCCACAGGTACCAACATTCTCTCCTAAATTGTATTGTGATTCTGCTGGTCTTTGTTGCATCGCTTCTTCAGATAATCTACTTTAATATTTCAGAACTTGATGGCGCGAATAAACAATGAAGTGATGCAGTTCACGAGGTACCTGCAAGATGTGGCCAAAATATGTGCTGAGGACTACAACTTCTTATCACAGGGAGCTATGCAATATTCAGAGGTACCGATGCTGCAAGGGTTGCACCTGTCATCAGCTCTGTGTGGTGTGTTCATGAGTATTAAAATATATTTCCCTTATTTGTTTTCAGGAGTTCTTAAGGGGGTGCTTGGAGTGCATTAAGACATTTCCTCAGCTCTACCAGATCCATGAGATGACTAGTTTGACAGGGGGAACATTCAACCCAGGGCTGAAGCTGACCTTTGAGAAACAGCTGCTGATCATGGTAATCTCCTCTTGAAGTGCTGCTATCACACAGGAGCTGTTCCAGTCCCAGATGTGCAGGATTATCACCTCATACACGTGTTGTTCATTAATACCATTGTCCAGTTTTCTATTCAGCCTTTACAACCTGAAGTGTTGAACTGCAGAATCAGTCTTTTTGTGTTGATTCACTTCCTTTATTTCCATATTTGTACCCTTTATTTCTCCAGGGCAATGTGGATATTACAGACCACAAGATGGTGCCTGCTGATGCACAGCTTGCATCGGATTATCAGAGTGTTTCATCAGAGAATCCTCCAGCTAAAAAAGCCAAGGACATGCACGCTGTAAGCAATTGTCTCGCTTTTTTAATTACTCCAATAAAGTAAGCCACAAAGATGTTTTACTGCTAGAATGGGATTCATGACCGCAGGTCTATTGTAACTCTATTTCAGCTATTGCAGTTTTCACAAAAGACACCAGAGGGTGTTCATGTCTTGCTCAGCAAAACCAGTGCTAATTGTGTTTCTGGGTGATGCCAGGTCACACACTGTACTGTTGAAGTCCAGTTAATTGTAAAAAGCTGTATAGTCACCTGTGTTTGTTTCACTGATACAGTAGATGTTTTGTAGCGTGACCTAGTCTTGTTTTTCTCCACAGACAATCAGCAGTGATAGTAATGCCAAGAGCCTGTGCGCTCGTTATGAGCCTCACGTGTGTCTGACTCGAGATGCCCTCGTCAGGCTTCTAGACAACCATGGCCCTGACTTCGGAGAGCAATGGGAACTGCCTGTTTGGATCAAATTAAACCCTGGAAAAGGTAATGCATCATCATTTGGCTACTCGGGCTGTTATGGTAGAAGTTAGTTCAGTGGGAGCCAATTTAGGCTTTGCTTCCAATGGATAAAAATGCCTAAGAACAATGCGTCTCTCTATTCTTCTCTCTTTATATTTTTAGCTGATCACTTTCAGCTATCAAGATCAGCTGTTTTATCCTATTCTAATCTACCTACAATAATCTACATCTTTACAACAAAAAATATTATTATTAAGTGATTATGTTATTTGGAATTTTCTGAGCACCAATGAATATGTACACGTGGTTTTAACGTAGCAGCAATGGTATAGGAAACAATAGCACTGATGATTAGCTGTGACATGTTTCCTAAAAAGGCTTCACATTGGCAGTACATATAAAGATTTTGCAAGACAGTCATGTGATTCTGTTTTTTGTTCTGAGGGTTGAGACATTTTCCATCGTTTTTGTGAAACAGAGATAAACCAAAGTGTGTATTGACATTGAATGGCCTCATGATGGCACTGTTTCACACATCCTTTATTTCATGTCTATTTTACAGGGAGTAGTCAGACAAAGACCGTGTACATAGACTCACCCCTTCTGAAGACTGAAATGACAGTGAGAGAGAGGAGTCTTATCTACCACGAGGAGAGTTTGAAGCTCTCCATCAAGAAGAATGGAAGTAAAAATGTGTTTCATTTAATGACCGAGCTTCCTGAAAATGAGCAGAAGCTCTCATCGGTATGTAGTGGCCCAAACAGACACAAACAGTCTTATAGGTGGTATCATGCACATGGTTTTATTTAATCAGATCAATGATTTATTTGTTTTCTGTTTCCAAATTAGGAGAGCTCAAACAGAAACTTGGTGTCCTTTGAGAACAATGGTCTTGACTTTGATGCGGACCTCATTGACCTGGAGACATTTGGCGAGACGACGCACAGTAAAACCCCCAAGATGCATAAAGTACAGAATGAGAAGGATACATGTGCTAAAAGTAAAAAAGCTTCAGGTTCCCCACTCTCAAGGAAAGCTAAAATGTCCAGTGAGCATCTTGAAAACACTGGCAGCAGTTCACAAGAAGAGATGAACATCTCATTGACACATGTGGATGATCCTGTGACAGAGGAAACAACAACGAAACCTGAACAAAAAATGAGTCCTGCTAAGGACAGTGATGGCGAGCTACCTTATATAGGAGACTCGGATGAGGAGAAGCTTGTCATTGATGACTCTGTGTCTCCAGCTAACACACCTCAAACACAGCAGAAGCCTAAGACTACACCACCCTCTGCAGACCACCCAATGTCCCCTGCACCTGTAAATTCAGAGTCATCTTCCCCTCAAAAAGTTACAAAGCAAAAGCGACATAGCCAAAGAGCAAAGGTATCTGGTGACCAGCTGGGCGAGATCCTGCGCATGCAGACAGCCATGTTCACCTCTGCTAGTGACACAGCCAAATGCTCCACCATATCCCAGGAGACCAACTCACCCAGCCGAGGTACGGGATCGTCAAGTCACTCTCATCCAACGTCTCTGGTCAAACCATGTGTGTCATCATATTTGGAAAGAAACCAGAACCAGGATGGAGAGACCTGTGCTGCTCCCCATGAATCTGCATCAGGGGTCAACATAACAAGTTCAGAGCACAAAAGTTAGTGTCAATTTTTTTTTATTCTGTGGATTTAGGTTGTATCTCTGTGCTTCATTATCATATAGTACATTATTGCCACCCACACAGAAATCCTGTCACAAGACCTGCAGGCTGGTGCAGAAGATGAACAAGATTACGAGGCTCCAGAGGAAGGGAACCTGCTCTACAAGCTCTACAGTCTGCAGGATCTGCTGCTCATGGTGCGCAGCTCGGTCTCACTGACCCACACCAGAAAAGTTGGCCAAACCAACAAAAACCAGGTATACACATTTGTCTATGCTCATTTTCCAATACTTCATAGATTCATTATACATTTTAAAGTATGCTATTTTGTTTTCTGCCCCATTAGCACGTTCCAGTGCATGTCTTGCCCAAGCTGGAGTACCAGCTGAGTTATGGCGTTGAGTGTCTAAGCAGCAGTGAGGCATGCCAGCTGTGGACTGAGACAGTGCTCCACTCCAGCACAGTATCCTATATAGGTAAGAAACTTGTGTCACTTTGACCTCAGATCCTTTTCTTTCTAAATTCTAAAACAATTGAGACAGAAATGTCCCAGAGGTTGCTCCCAGTTTAAGTGTAATATGAAGTATCCCTTTACTCTTTCATTTTACAACATCATTGCCAAGAAAATAGCCAAAGCAATATTTATGTGGATAAAGAAAGAGAATTTCCTCTTCTCCCTCCCTCAGTGGGTTCAGTAGAGTCCACGTGGTAAATCCTCCTACTAACCAATGGAATAGTCTTTAGATGACTCACCATCCTGCTGTGACTGTGTAGTGATTGAGTTTACTTTGTTGCCATAACTACAGCCACATTTGATTGAGGGGAATTACAGTGTGCAGAGCTCAGCTAAGTGTTGTTTTGAACTTCAGTTGAATTCCCTTAATGTATGATGTTGATTTACATGTGCTGCTAACATGTAGCTCAAGACTGAGGGAAAGGCTCCATCCCTTTTTCTGTACTCGGTTCATTGATTTGTTGACTCGTGTAGGTGTTGGCTGGGAATATACGTCATCATCCACCCAGCATTATTATTTCTCTCTGTCTAATCTTGAGCCTCGCTAAAAGCACTCTCTAAATTATACCCCTTTTCAGTCTCTTGGCATAGCCGGCATAGTGGGCAGGATCACCAGCATCAGTGTCAGTGTAAAGAGCTTGTATGCTGGTTCCTTTTATTCAGCTTCACTATGAATAGGGTTGCCAAAAAAGCAGATGTAACCCTGTATCAGACATTTGAAAACCTTGGTGTTTTGAAATATGATGAAAGTATTCGATCTTTCCATATCAGCAGTATAAGAAAAGGAATAGCGAGTGAGAAAATAGTGATAACATTCAAATGTAACAATATAGATTATCAACCACTGAATGACCTTTTGCAATAAGCACAACTGATAAAAGACTTCCTTCTTTGCATACTGCTTCGTAGTTCATCATGTGGTTTATCATGTGGCATTCATTCCCCTATTGTGTATTTATGGCATTGGTTGCAGGCTCTGAAACAGTCCGTAATTGAAGGAAGGCACTGTTGAAATAAGCAGGCATTACATACTGAAGTAGGAGGCATGAAAGGAGACAGGACCAACAAGCATTTCTTACCACCCACTCAAGCTTGTAACAATGCTGGCAAATCAACACAGACTAATTACTTTGTAAGCACTAGAAATGGCATTGATGATGAAGTGAAGCTCTTGATGTGCACGCTCATTAGCTCTTGTTCTTTTCTCAGTGTATCTCTCACCCTCCCGTTCTGTCTCTGTAGCTCACATCAATGCGCACACATCAAAAGTAGCTCTGCTCAGAAAGCTGCCTGACGACTGGAAACAGAACATCTCCTGCGGGTTCAAGTGAGTGTCGTTATAACAGATGTGCGCTGATGATTAGGATTAACCTAATCACCCCCTGTATGATTATGTAATTTAAGACGTTGTCATCTTTGGATTCAGTCAATTAATCAATAATCCTAGATTTTTCATCAGTGGTTGCTTTCATCGTCTCTGGCTTTGTCATCTCGCTTGGTGTTGAAATTTAGATTCCTACCAAAGTAGACAGACTGGAACTTGATGATATCTCTTTTCCATCCACAGGCCGTCCAAGTCGCTGAATATACTGCACCACCTACTGAAAAAGCTAACTCGGTAAGTTGTTGAAACATCATTATCTTTGTCATTATTTTTGCAGAAAGAATATGAGTCTAGCTTGTCTTTACATCTCTTGATGTAATACGGTGGTTTTATTAATTGGTCCTAATGCAAACAACGTATTTAATGTATAAAAACGTTAAAAATAAATATAAATGAGGTATGTGGATTGATTGAATTGTTTGTTTAATTGAGCAACTGTGCAGAGGAGTTGTCTGTGCAGATCTCCCTCCATGCTTTGGTTAGGATGATGAAATCACTGTACAGTCATGTCTGACGGCCTCTGGCTAAAAACATGATGTTACTTTGCCTTCATGTTTGTGTTGGAGGGTTACGCAATTGATTACTCAACGATGCACAATACATGTGTCACCTTCTGCTTTCTTAAGGCTCTGTTCACCTTTATACCAGTCATTTGGCAGGAACCCCCCCAGAATGTTCCAACATGTTTCAGTTTGACTTTATCACACCCTCAGTGACTTCATTTGGTTTTGTAGGTTAGAGGAAGGACAGTACTTGATTGTGCACAAGTCTGGGGAACCATATGTGACCTTATTAAAAGAAGCTAATGGGAAAGGCAGTCGGGGGGCATACAACCTGCAGCAGGTCCACAGCACAGTCCCTCAGCCCCCGGCCCCCAGTCTGGTGCCCTGGATACCTGTTGATCCAGCTGTGGTCCTGCCGTTCCACCAGAAACACGGCCGTGTCCCCTGCACCTTCCCACCAAAACCCCCCAACGAAAAGGTGTGTACTTGATTTACGTCACCGTTGTTGCTATGTTGATAAATGGTACCATGGAAAAATATAACTGCACTGGAGGTCATGACCGGACAAGTATTGGCAATCAGATGAAAGATTGTTTATACAATTAGGATGTTTTTATTGGTTAACGCCAAGGAAGTCCACACCCCTACACACAAGGATTCTCTGTAAGCGGAGATGAAATGACAAGCAGTCTCCCTTTATAGTTGTGGTGAGTGTAAAGCCCTTGGCCATTTTCTTATCAGACAGGCTGAACCAGGGCACTGCTGCATAGTTTTCCCGTACAAGCCCAAAACTAACAGCAGGGACAATAGAGAGCATCGCAATATCAACAACAGCTCAGCAGAGTTAGTGGTGTAGACTCTGAGACATTCATTGGATGCCTTTCTAAAATCCCACATAGCAAAGACATTAACCTGTTTAATCTTGTCAGACAGCGAAGAAAAGAAAATTCTCAGTAAGTTTTCATCCAAGTGGATTGCCAACAACTGCAACTGCAGTGTATTATCATCAATGGGGTTTTATGAATTCTTACTAAACTTCTGCAATAAAGATCATATGATATCCCACGTAATAATAGCTGCTGTTTTTAACCACTGATGATCTCTGTTTTAAACACGTTGGTAATGTTGTGATATGGTTAAAGTTAGGCAACAAAACTACTTGTTTAAGGTTAGAAAGGGTTAGGCTTAAAATCACTGAACTAGTATGCAACAGGATACAACCGGGTTGTCCCTTGGTGTGTGCTATCCACCATCCATAAACATAAGACATTCTGTGGGATACCCACACATTCAGTGCATTAGTCTTGTAGGAATACCTCCCAACCACCCATGACAACAGCCTGGCCACTCATGATTGTGGTTCTGTTAATGACAAACAAGTGATTAGAGGCTATAATGTAGGATGCTTCTTAAGTTTAGCCTGGTATTTATTTTAAGATTCAATCTTTTTCCTTCCTTTATCCTACCAGACAACCAAAGCTGGGTCATCGCAGTCCAACAACCATGGAGCTGGGCAGTCAAACAACAACTTGAAAACAGGAGGTAACACAAATAAAAATCAAAAGAAACGTGCGGCCAAGCGTAGGAAATATATGAAAAAGCTACTTCAAAAGTCCATTTAAAAATGTCATTTATATTTCAAAGAGGATGATCTAGATCAGGACAGCCTGTATTTCTGAGGAAAGGAAAGGACTGAAAATGGGTCTATGATTTTATACTGGAAATGCATTATGACCTTTAACCTTAATGTGAATGCTGAAGCACTTTGAGAGTGTAGAACCTCTACTTTTTTTTATATTTTAATATTGTTCAAAGACATTTTTGTATATTTTGTTTCATGTTTTGTAAAAACAGTTCAACAATAAAAGTTGTGTTCAAATGGGGTTACAGTTACTTTCTACATGTGTTATTACTGTTTGCCTGTACTGTGTGATTAAATATCACCTTGAGAACCTCCTGAGAATGCGTGCTTGAGTGACTTCAAAAAGTGTGTGTGGGAAACATTTAGCAAAGCTTGAAAACTGTGAGCTTCCAGTGGCTTTGAGTGGAACAGGGTGGAGTCATGAGCACATGGAAAGGGGAGGGAATCAGGAGTCAGGGGAGGTGAAAGGGGAAGCCTTTTTCTCTGTCAGAAAAGTTAAACATCCACACCCTTTCCACTTAAACACCGTCTGGACTCATCTCTGCATCATCTCAACGTTGACAACTTAGGTACGTCTATTCTAGTTATTCATTTAAATGTGGACTAACTGAATTTGTAACTGAGCTAAACTTTACACTAAAGAAAGGTTTAAAGGAATTTTCCAGTTTGCAGTCATGAGTCATGACATGATTTCAACACAGTTTCCATTCAGTGTGTACAAGAATGTTTCTTTTCTTGAGTTTTTGTGAAGTATGAATGGATTCCTGCTCTCCAGTGTGAGCTCTCTAACCTGTTTTCTTGCATGTGAATGAGCTCAGTTGTTTGACAAGACTTGAGTACAGTAGCACTTTTTCCAGGGTGTGTCTCGTTAGGTTTGCTGTTAAGGATGTGTGACAGACAGAACGGGGATTTGAAAGTGCCAGTATATTGTTAGTAGTATCAAAACATTTTTTTTCTAGAAACGACTCTGAATTTGAGAGGGTAAAAGCAGAGAAAACAAAGGAAACTTTGATGAAATGCATAAAATCTCTCGCAGTGATTTGTGTGACTCACTTGTACCAAAAGCAGCAACTTATATGAAGTTTCTTTGTCTCTGTTTTGAACACATTAGTGGCTCGAGAGATTTACATCTTGAGCCAAAACAAACATGACCCATTGCCTGCAGCTCATACAAATTGGCGATAGGATTACAATGATATTTGATTACCAGATTATAGTGTTAATATTTTTGTCACCTTTTCCAGGACAGTCAAAATGGCCTTGGTATCAGAGTTCCTGGGACAGCTGTCTATTAACATCGGGGTAATGTAATATATCTATTTTACATTTATTGAGAAATCCTATTGTGCGCCTCAAATAGTTAAAAATAAGATTTTTGTCTCTTTCTAATTTGCTTTGGATCCTCAGGCCAATGAGCCCACATTCCCCACTGTGGTGCCTGCTGTGGACTTTGACCCCGACAGAGATGCAGCCAGAATTGAGACTGCAATCAAAACCAAAGGTAAGAAGCAGTACTGTACATGTTGCTCCAAAAAAAAAAAGTCAGTGCTTGGTCCTGCAACTTCTCTCTACAGATGAGTAGCTGGTATTTGTGAGTCAGCATCCTGGCTTAAAACGTTTTGACCATGCTGGGAACACCTCCAAGTCTGTGCCTCAGTGCTGGCAGAGCTCTGATCTGGCCTGAGCTGCTGGCAACAGTCTGACTGCAAACTCTTCAACAGTCCACCATTTTGTTGTTATGAAGAATATTTTCATTGAGGAGTGATTTTCTTTCTAATGAGGGTCTGAGGGGAAAAATACCTTGTGTTAAAGCCATGTTATACTTGTGTTTGTTCTTTAAAATACACTAAAAACACACACACATTGCATGTTTAAATTACCTGCAATATGTTATTTATAGGCCATCAGAATGGCTCATAGCCAAGATTCTTACTATAGATGATTCATATTGTTGTTTACTTACTAAGCAGGTAGCTCAAGAAATCACAAATTTCCTTTGGTATTAAAGAGAAAAAAAAAGGTGAATCCTCACAGAAATCAATATGTACTAACATAATAAGAGTAAATGGTGGGTTTGAACAAAAACAAGTCGATTGCAGGTATAAGCACAAGGCCCGATGTCATGCATCACATATTCCTCTTAATCCTTATTTTCATTGTTAGGACGTAGAGAGTCAGCTGGTTGGCACTTAGATTAGTGTAAATATATTCAGTGGGTGTGTTTTTTTCTCTCTAACAGGAGTGGATGAACAGACCATCATTGACGTCCTAACAAAGCGGACCTACGGGCAAAGGAGAGAAATCGCCTTCGCATATGAAAGGAGGGCAAAGAAGGTGCAGTAGGCCTTCAGAAGATTCCTAATGCTGCACAGCTCTACTTATGTGATGGCTTTAAGAGTAAGGGTAACGCTGTTGTGTTTCCAGGACATGATCTCAGTCCTGAAGACGGCGCTGTCCGGCTCTCTGGAAAAAGTGATCCTCGGACTGATGAAGAGCACAACCCAGTACGATGCCTCACTGATCAGAGGATCTATCAAGGTGAAGGGCGCAGATTGCATCAGTGGTGCTCAACATCTGTGGATCCGATTGAAGGGCTCCACTGCCCTCTACTGGACCAATGACAGAACTTGCTTTTATTTTGCTTCACTCTGAGCTAACTTTTAATGGTGTGTATCTTTTAAAATACTAAAGATTTCTGTCTGTTTCAGGGCGCAGGAACAGATGAAGAAACGCTGATTGAGGTTTTGTGCTCACGAAGCAATGATGAGCTGGTGGAGATCAAGAAGGTGTACAAAGAGTGTGAGTACATCATGACCTGTCTTAAATATTCTTGGTCCAGATTCAACAGCTTTTCTTCATTTTCATGTCATCCACACAAAGCACACACAACCCTCACCAACAATTTAGATCGACACATAAATCGTCACCAAAGTCATTCTTTGTCATGCGGTATATTTCTAACTTAGGTTTACACCATATATCAACAGATATTTTCCTCCTAAATATCACAAAGAAACCTGGAAATATGAATGAAAAATCTTTCAAACAAAATAACACATTACACTCATTAGCCATTGGATGGTCAATTAAAAACCTGTTTGGTGTGCTGTGTGATTACTCTGATTATGGAGACAAAGTTAAAGGACTTAATGGAAACTATAATTTCCCACAGTGTTCAAGAAGGACCTGGACAAAGATGTGAAGGGTGACACCTCTGGGAACTTTGCTAAGTTGCTCTTGGCTCTGGTGGAGGTGAGATCTGTCATTTTGATTTATGTAATGCTATACATTACACCATACATTAAGCTGACCGGAGTTTGTGTCTTCTGTCTGTGCAGACCAAGAGAGCAGCACCATCTGCCATCGTAGACTATGAAAAGATTGATGAAGATGCCAGAGTAAGTCCACTCTTTGTCTGTGGAATCTAAAGTAAATTCCATATTTATTGACCGTGATTAAGACCCTTTGTGTAATTGATCATTTTATTCACATTAGATGATGATACATAAGTTTTGGCTCCTTGATATCTAAAATAAGTGACACCGCTCTCTTGCCACACTGTGTTTAACCTTAATTTGTTAACTCGTTCAGGCACTCTTTGAGGCTGGGGTAATGATCAAAGGAACTGATGTACCGACCTGGATCTCCATCATGTCTGAGAGAAGCGTACCCCACCTGCAGAAAGGTAAGATACCCTGATTGCTGTTGTTGAAGTGTTGATTTTTAATTCATTATAATCATTCAGTTAATCGTCTTCCTCTGCGTGTTAGTGTTTCAGAGGTACAAGAGTTACAGCCCGTACGACATGCAGGAGAGCATTTTGAAGGAAGTTAAAGGAGACTTGCAACAGTCCTTCCTGGTGCTCGGTAAACATATATACATCTACATACTGTTTATCAGAAATTCATGGTATTAATACATTTGAACCTGTTTGCTAATAATCTAAAGAAAATATTCACCCTTTAGACCAAGCTTTGCTGTGTAAATCACTACTTAAATTTCAAGAGAAAACCATCTGTCATATATAACGTGTTATTGTGGATATTCATTTATTCACTTTTTCTTTTGTTCCAGTGAAGTGCTTTGAAAACAAACAGCTGTACTTTGCCAGCAAACTCCATGAAGCCATGAAGGTAGTTACAGTGCTGTTCACTTTCTTCGTGTTGAAATGTGGCTATTTTGAGGGCCGGACTTTTTTTTTCTTTTTCTTTCTTTTTTTTCCTAACAGATGTAAGAAGTACATCTGCTTGTGAAACTGCAATTTTGCTGCAGGAACACAGAATCCAAAGTTGGCAGAAGTTATCTTACAACAGCGTTGCATCAGCTGCTGTAGTTAAGTTAAAAGAATGTACAACTAAAGTAAGTGCTGACTTGTGCTTGTCTGCTCAGGGTTCAGGAGCTAAAGAGAAGATATTGACCAGAATTATTGTGTCACGCTGTGAGGTGGACCTGAAGAAGATCTGTTCTGAATACAAGAGCAGTTATGGAGAGTCCCTGCAGAAGTGTATATCGGTAAGTGAATTACACAGGCTGCCACTGGCCTGTGACTGATTTACAGTGAGGCTTGTTCTGTCATGCAGCCCCTCTAACCTGCTCCGTTTCTGCAGGAACACACCAAAGGAGACTACCAGAAGGTGCTGCTCAGCCTGTGTGGACCAGAACAGTAAAAATAAACCCACACTATCAAAAGGGAGCCTCTCTTTCCGTCACTGGAAAGGTGGGCTTATGAATATCACACTTGGAACAAACTTGTCTTACTTTTTCTGCACACATTTGAATGCAACATTCAAGGAGATCGATTTACCTTTTTCATACATGAAGAATCTGTGTTACGGCTTAGTTTTGTTACACCAAAACGGCAATAAAATTGTTTAGTTGGAGTATTGTTCCTGACTCTCCTCACATCCCACTTTATTTGTTCCTGCTTGATGTTTCAATGAATAACCATTAGAGGGCGCTATAGTCGCATTAAAAGCTCAAGCAGACAGCTCCAGCTCCTCTGTGTCTCAGGCCTTATAATAATCTTACACTTGCTGAAGGAAAGTAGAGATCTTAAATTTTTTTTAATGTAATGAAATATTTGATCTCAAATTAAATTATTACATTCCGTTATCATCATTTTCCTTAATTATTCTAAATAGTAAATTAAGTGGAAATAAATTAAGTGCTAGACAGATGATTTATACTTTATTTGCACAAGATGATGCAAATGTTGCTATTTTTCAATTTGTGAAATTCTACAATCATTATGTATTTACATTGGAAATGTTAGCCGGACAAACTTTAGGCTCTATGACCGTTTTGAAGCACAATAATCTATAATCCATGCAGCATCTTTTCATACACAGAATTCTGATAAAATCTTCCTCATTTTCCACTATGAGGTTCCATCAAGATGATTTAATCATTAGTGTGTTTTTCTGTGTTTGTTTGGTGCTAATATTTTAATTAAAAATGTTAATTTTACCTCCGGCAAAGATGATTTGCATACCACTAAACAAGCTTCTATACAGTGTGTTTCTGCTGTTTAGTTTGTGGTCTCTCAGGATGAAATAACCACCACAGTGTTGTCAAGGCATTTCTACTGAAGTATAAGAAAAAATGGCCCCAAAAGGCAAGATCAGTACTGCTGAACACAGCGATGAGGAAAAGGATGTGGGGGAAATCGCACGGACTTAATAATCCAATGAAAACAAAGCGGTGTACTGTGGCTCAAATATGATAGAAGATCATCTATTATTATGAGAGAAATTGCCTGATAAAATAATGCTTCTGTCTAATATTTTCACTGGTTGAGTAGCTGAGGAGAGATATAGCTTCAAATTTTAACAAGGCGCTGGATTTATGATCATTTTGTAATAATATTGATGAGAACATTAGCCCTTTGTGATGGTTTATGTTTATAGGCAATAAAAAAATAAAATATAGTGTAAAGTAAGGTAAAACAGTATTTTGCAAAGCAGAGTGAGATTTATGCGTGACTGTGGTGACAGATTAATCTCTGCATCATAAAGAGGAAAGTACCACCATATTTTTCCCTTTTTTATATAGATGTACAACATGCTGTTCTGTTCAAGGCCAGCCCGTTGGGACCTCCAGCAAACCCAAGGGGAACTCTCTTCTCAATTGAAACGATGCAATTTACTGTCCCAAACGCTGGCACTTCATCATTCAGAGGACTTTAACCCCATGAATGTCAAACACAGAGCATGCTGGGAAGGAGATGGAATACCTCGCATTACCATAACAACTAGAGCCAAATGACAAGCACTCTGAAGCCTAAAAGGTGAAGAATAATACCATATAATCACCTCATAAGATTTGAATTTAAGGGGGACAATTGTGATTGTGTTTTTTTTAATAATCAAAGACACTGATAAGGAATCAGTGGCCATCCACAGCTGGCAGCCTGCTGTATCGTGGTGGGTTTTAGCCTGAAAGGTCAGACACATCCTGTTCCTTATCTAATACTTGTCCCAGTTAGGCTGAACATGTGGAAAGCTCCCCCCATTCACCTCAGAGACAAAGCCCAGGCAGCGCTGCAGGCATCCAGCAGCATTAAAGTTTCACAGTACAGCTGTATAGCTGCTGCCGGCCCGCCAGACATACCAACTGCACGTTGGGAAGGTATTAGTTTGTGCTTTTTATTAATTCATTGCATTGAACAGAACTTGCAACTTAGAGAACCGACAGCCTCCTTAACGTTCCTTCTCATCTCTCCCTCCTTGACACATCTGAACCCGGCTCAGAATTTTTTGTGCAGAGCACCAAAGGGTGTTTAATTATAGAGTAGTAGGCCACCAAGGTCTGCTTTTAATTGTGTGCATCTGTGTGTGTGTTTGTGTGTGTGAGCGCCTGCAGCTCTATAGGTCGCAGGCATACTCTAAATGAGGACTCCTACAGGCTAAGCTGCAGGAGCCGCTCCCTCCACACAGCTGCAGAGCCGAGAGAGCCAGAGTTTGATTAATATTTTCTTAATTATCATTATTTAATTCAGCAAAACCACAGCTTCTTCAGTGAAAGTGTGGCCTTTGTCTCTGTGATGCTGAATATCCTGGCTCGTTAAGGGCACTGAGAGATCCTGTATATGGTAAATAAGAGGTTGCGTCTTATGCTGCTGCCCCGGGGAGAGTTGGCACCACACTGAAGGACATCTCCTTCTAAAGAATGGGGCTCTGCTGATGTTTCTCTGCGCAGACCGCAGAGCCGGATCCTCCGCCTCTGGCATCGTGTCAGGCCCGCTTCCTTTTATGAGGCTCAAACTGAGACAACAGCACAGGCAGAAGAGCGCTGTGCACTCGTCATGCCATCAGGCTGCCTCCTTTGTACAGTCGACTGGTAATTGAAACAACATAAGAGAGCAGTATAAGGCCTGTCTCCTCTTCAGCTTTG
>CAFUXE010000921.1:410425-526968 GCA_903364295.1 Serranus cabrilla
TACATGCAACACAATTTATGTCTTTGAAGAGTTCAGCTCCTGTCATCTGGAGACGCCAAAAAGATTCTCAAGAAGGTCGATGCAAGTCATTAATCTGCTGCTTAACCTGTTTAATGCAGTATTTACACATAAGGTGCAGTTTGCATTAGAAAGGTTTTGTAATTAATTGTACATTAAATCAATCATGTGTGATACGAGTCACAATCCAGTTTGTTCAAAAGCATGCCTGGAGACATAACCAGACTTTTCTATAGTTTATCAGATCAGCAGTATTTGATGCTCAGGGCTGGATTGGATGCTGACTTCTCTCTTTGCTTGAAGCTTCCTCTCTATAGCCGTGTGCTGAAGGGATGAGAATACCCTGTGGCTGGTTAACCTACACGCTTGCTATCTATATCCACTGTCTCCCCTCCTTCAGTTGGCCCACAGAGACAGCCCTTATCCCCTGTGCCTATTCTGCCACTCGCCGGCCTGCCAAACATGCAAAAGAGAATTTTTTGACAAAGAACCAGACTTGCAAAGGTTGCTGTGATCCACTTGATCAAATGTCTGACATGGGAAGCACAGGGTTTCTGTTTTATATCATACCGGGTGCATGTATGCATACTGTGTGTGTGTATAGTTTAATCTTTTGATGGGGCTGGCGTGGCCTCCAGCCAGATGCACTAATGATAATTTTCTGTGAAGTGGTTGTAATGGTCTGGCCCCAGCATCAGCAGCTCCTCGGTTGTTTGCACATGCCACTGGATCAGTTTGGGTGTGTGTACTTTGCAGCGATGGTGATAATATACCAAGAAACTGCAGGAGGAGGGCCGTCTTTATCAGGGTGGCATATTAATGTTTATTTACACCATGGCTAATAAGATGTGTGCTCCGCAGCTAGGTGAGACAGAATGATGGTGGGTAATTAAACTGCTTTGCTTTAGATTCATCCATTATCCATACTCAAGCCTGCATACATAATGTAATAATGTAAAATAAGGCTTGTTGCAGCAGCGGATGAGGTGGCCATTGTGAGGTGTTTTCATCCTCTGAGCACGGTGTAAATCAATACTGTGTGTCACTGCGGACACAATGTATAGAGATCGCTGTGATAAATTTGGGAATTGTCAAAATATGTATTCAGAAGAGAGTGAGATATGACCTTTTACATAATGCAATTTTGCAAGAACACAAACACACTGACAAGGCTCATTTGTGTTTCCTCTAACCTGTTGGAGGTGCGGGATTGACTGAGTGGGCCTCTAATCCATATTGTCATGATGCTTAATCCCATCCACTAAAGGCAGGCCCTGTCACCAATGTCCTTGTCAGACTGGCCACTGGACCCCGTGCATACACACACACACAGACACACACTCAGCCTCACCTTCATGCAAGAGATTGAAATCAGCTAGGCAGACACTCAAGCATGAACCAAATGTCAGCGACAAGCCACAGGGAGAGAAGAAGAGCCCATGTTAATTATTACAGAGAGAATCATACTATTTCACCTGCAAGACATGCTATCCAGGATATCTGTGGCTCATGAAGTCATTTTCTTTTTTTTCTCCAGGGATAAACCAAGAGGAGACACAATTTCAATGAGTAGGTCTTTAAAAGCAGTGATTAACTTTGTGATGGATGTGTTTTTTTCTGCGAGCTTTTGCTTATCACTTTATGGAATTGTGTTGTGTGTACTTCTGCGATATTATACAAAAAGGGGAGTAAATCCATCCAAAGATCAGCAAGTTAGAGAAAACTGCAGAGTTCTTTTGTTCATCAAAATGTCATGGAATTACAGATATTGTTTGAAGCCAGACTGTGAAGCTCTGACAGGAGAAATGCAAAGTTTTGGAAAGGTGTCTACAAATTTCCTCCCTGTGCAATGCTACTCTCTCATTTGAAAAAAAAAAGCAGCAGCAGCCTTCTCCTTCGTCTTCTGACAACACGTTTCCCATGTGACACTTAACCTTTGGAGATTTCCCATTCTCTCTGATCATTCACTGTTTGGTTCATGTTAATTAACCCTGGGGCGCAGCAGAGAGTTGCAGGCTTTGAAGCAGAAGAAAGGAAAAACAGCAACAAAAAAAAAGAAGTAAAAGGAAAAAATGATTTTGTTGCCTTCTGTTTCTCTATGGCGATTCATTCCCTCTCCGTGTGAGAGTCTTGGTGGTGCCAGTGAGGATTGTGAGTGGCGTGGGTGTTGGAAAGGATGGAATATTGTTTTTGCCCGGGTTTGTGTCCCTGTCACCGTTATTCCCTCTCCCTGTGAGGAAGTTGGCCGGTGCAGCCTGACCTCCCTCAGGTGGCCATGGATATGGAAATCAGCTCAAAAATAGAACACAAGATGGTTTTCATAGCCTTCAGCTCCCCCTGCAAAAAAAGGGATTTTTGTCTATTTCTTTTCATTCTTTTTGGCTCCTGGCAGAAATGGTCTTTTCTGTACTTGCTTGAAATACACAAAGCACGTTTCTTGGTGAAAAGTGCCACTGGTGGCAGGCAGAGCAATATTGCCTGAGCCCAAAGAATATGCTGTGCATGTGAAATTATTTTCTTAACCATTTCACTACTTCTGGTTAGCGAGGCGCCGAGACTCCGAGTACAGCAGCATCTAACCTCTGGCCTTGTCATCAGCCACTGTAGGGACAGCTAAAAATACACTATCCACCACAGTCAGGTGACATACTGTGCGTTTACTCTGGCATCGTGAACTCTGAAGGCTTCTTCTTTCTTTCTCAAAAGCACCTTTTCTTAAAGCGGCAATGGGTTGAAATCTACCACTCCAAAACAGTGGAAATATTCATGAGGAAATCCGCTGGAGAAGACGAGCCGCAGCACAACCAGAGGCTTTATTCTTCAGGTTCTCAGGGCAAATCTGTTCCTGTGCTTCTATCTGACGCTTGTCTAAAGCACATAAAGACAAAGACAGGAAGTATGATTAGCCATGGAGAATAGGAGTGCAGTGCTCCCTCCAGGATAAGTCTTGAGGTGGGACTGATCAAAGCTATGCCCAGAGACAGAGGGAGACTGAACCAGCACTTTTTCAATGGCTATCTCTGCCTAAAGACAGGGGAGGGGGCTGTTCTATACATATTTCCCTTTCAACGTCTTTGCCAGAAAGTTGTTAATATTTTGTAACAGAACAATAGGTTCAACAATACTGTAAACCCGTTCATTGTGCAACGGTAAACTATAACTGTCAGTGTTATAGTTTCTGAAAGGCTATAATAAATTTTATATGATTAAAACTCTATAATCTTGATTTAGCTTCTGTATGGTTTATCGGACTCCGAGGGTCGTATTTCAGAACAGAAATCCTAAGAAGGAATTTTTCTTCTGATTCCAGTAAATGTCTGCATCCGATCCAGTTTATTAAACTGGGTCTGTCTTTATTGTTTTCTTTTGTATACCAGTGATGCAGATTTTATGATTTCAACATCATGGCTTGTTAGCTTCCCCTGCTTTCAAATACAGGACTAAGAAATGTCACATATGCCAACTTTACTGGCTGCATGTCCTTTCAAGTGCAGCCACTTCAAGAAGAAAAAGACATGCAGGTATATTCAGTCTGCCTTAGGGTTTGCAAGGCTGTGGCTAATAATTGAGACGGACGGAGTGTGATGAGATGCCTTCATTACAGATGTGTTTAAAGGAGAGCAGACCTCTGAGCATGCTTATATCAAAAGGACTGCTTTGATATCTGGGCCTCAGAAACTTATAGGTGTAATGACAGCTGCCTGCTGCTTTAGATTTCATTGTTTTTTTCTGTTGGAAGTTTCTCCACTATCATCAATATTTGATTTTTCTTTATGCATAATCCCCATATACCTATATGCATTCTCATGCATGTACACACAGAATTTTTCTTGAGTTGTATTGTAGTAAATTATACTTATAGTACAGTATATTTCTCATCAACATGCAGATGATGAAAGAGAGCCAGATTTTTTCCAGTGTGATTATTTTTGTTAATTTACAAACTGAAGCTTCGTCTTCCTCCAGCAGAGCTTCAGAGCACGCTGTTTATTAATATATTGTTAACATTTCTGCAATAGCCAGACAACCGTCAATATGCTTATTCATAAAAGCACAAATTTGAATTTCTTCTTTGGCCTGTAAGCCTCTAAACTAGGAGACTAAATATATACTTACATTTTATTTCAAAGAGAAAAAATCCTCTCTGGCAAAAAGACTGGCTATGAAGAACTTTACTCAAGGATAGGAAGCACATCATTAAAACGGGGGAGAAATATTAAAAAGGGGGGATATGAAAGCGTGAAGATCTACTCGCCTTTGGCTACTCTGACTCGCTTCAAAAACATCTTGAGATCTTTCCCTCCCTCAGACCTGCACTCTCCCTTGTTATTTGACTTTATTTGCTGGCTGCACACTGATTTGAGCTGTGGAGTTTTCTACTAAATAATCAATCACATAGAGCATCATAAAGGCAAAGGATCCCTATGAGGAGACTCTTTTACTGCATGCAGCATAAACACAAGGCAGAGTGAAGGGCACAAGTGCCGGGGTCCCTTCATGTCTGCTTGACACCTCAGATTTCATCAAAGTCCCAAAGTCTGCATGTCCTCAAACGCCTCCCCAGACCGCGGCCTGGTTGGCCTAATTATAATACACAGAAATATGAATACTGAGAGGAGTCGCCTTTATGAAAGTGTAGGTATGAAGTAATTACCTGTTTTCGCCGCCTTCTGTCTGCCTTTTGTCTCTCATCATCTGTGACATGAACGGGCGTGCTGCTGTCAGCTCGGACCAGAAGACGAGCCATGAGTAAGGGACATTAACACATTACTCCCGCTCCCTCATGGATAATGGAACAAGGTTGTCATTTGAATGATAAACAAAATGACTTGGAGACACTGGGAAGATCACTGGCACCTGCCCCTCCCTGCTGCCATGCAAAAGCTGAATATTATGCAAAACAAGGGGCGAGGATTTTTTTTTGTGTCCCGTGAACTCATCTGTGTATCTCCCAGGCATGTTGGACAATTATGAGTCAGTAGAAGTAACTCCACCTTGCTAATGTTATGCAGTGTTGTGTTCTTTTATCAGAGCACTTTCATCTGGAAAGTTCTTCACCAAATCCTGTGTTCTGCACATTAGCATAGAGTTCTATCTGAAGGCCTTAATCACAAAGCACGCCGGCCTCGCTGTGTCCAGGGTGATAAATAATTCTGGACCTTATCAAAACAATCAAAATCAAATAAGAGAAGATGAAATATTGATGTGCCAAAGTATACAAAGTAAATATATATTCATTTCTATGGGAGAGAAAAATGCGGCAGCACATAGCTGCAGCGCTGTTTATTTTCATTTATGAAGACTTTCAATTCAAAACAAACTGAAGTTATTTTAGTTTATTTTGCTGCCAATAAACAGCTGGGGGGGAATGTTGTTCTGCAGTGACGCTCCGACTAAAAAAGGTATTTCAAGTCTCCTGAAATCTACAGCGGTGCGGCTCACATAACACTGCCATGCTTGAAGAGTGACTCCTCAGAACTGAGTCTAAAAAGGGAGCATTGAATATATATTGGTTAACATCCTTTAACAGCAGCTACAATTAATGTGTGAAGCTATGCTTGAATCCCACTTTGTGCCATACACCTGCCAATCACGGTGTTTGTAGAGCTAGATCACAGCGTTGTTTTCCTACTGTATGCAGCTATGTATTTACTTCCACTGGTGTAAAAAAGATTGTATTTACTGGTCTTTTGAAGATGAGGCGGAGCTGCACACACTGTGCAAAGACTCGCAAATTGCAAAAAGGAAACGGAGAGGAAAAAGGGATTGTGGGGTACAAAAAAAGCAAACTGTGTCTTCAGCTCTGTGTGTGTGTGTGTGTGTGTGTGCACTGAAAGTCAGACCAGGGAAAGTATTCCCACCCTTCAGTCGCACTGATTTGGTGCAACTTCATCTTCTTGTGCTTATCTGACAGGAGCCAGCTCCTTCTAGATTTGACAAATATAGTCCTCGTGAAGCAGAGTCCGACTGAAATGGGATTTTTTGAGATGGTGGCCAGGACGGATATAAATTTTAAAGGGAAAATAATTCACAGATTACTGATATGGCAGCAAATATACTCAATTTTGAGGTGAGATAAAAAAAAAAAATTTTAAAAAATGCTCATGTTGACTGTGCACTGTTTTGCTTTCTTAAACAAATAGAGCATTTAACATTATAATATATTATATTGGCAACCAATTCTAGAATTGAAAACTAAGAAAATAAAATGTTAACAAAAACAGAATAAATAGCTCAATAATTATCAGTACTGTATGTTAAGTATAACTCAATCTAAATACAAAAATACATAAAAAATTAAATTCTAAATTACCTCAAGCATTGATTTCTGCATTATATGTGCTGTGGATTTTTTTTTTCATGTTATCATATATTGGACAACACATATGCTGATACTGACAGATTCCAGTATGTCTGTGATCGACCAATATCGGCCCCACGGATAAACCGATCACGCTCTATCATTAAGAGTCTCTGTGTCACGTGAAACCCAAAGGTGACATTTATTTTCTGAGATAGACAAAAATAAAACAGTGCTGTAAAATTCTACCCAAAATCGGTTTAATTATCTTGCAGCATCTATTTTCTCTGCATGTCTAACTAGCCTTTGGTGTGTGTCTTGCTCTACAGGGAGCCTCAGCAGTTCAGGCTTCACAGTCCTCCAGTGGTTACAGCCGTGTATCCAGAGAGGTGCCAATCCAGACGTCTCACCACCTTTCAGAGACGGAGCCCACGAGGCACAGGCAGGCACAAGTCCCTGGTTAGGACACGCTGCCGTCTTTTATCAATGTTGACCAGCCAGACTCCTCGTGGCTCCTGCACAGCTGCATCTGGGAGCTTCTCTAATCCCTCTTCTTTGTCATCTCAGGTCACTAAATGTACTACATTCCCACCTTGAGAATTATGACAAAGGAAATACTCTGAAGGTATGTAAAGAGAAAATGCTCTGAACCTTTTTTTTTTCTGTCAATGAGTTCAAACTTTGTTTCTCCTGAGATTCAAACAAACAGCGTTCTTCTGCATCTTCCGAGAGGACAAATTAAAGTCCAAGTCCAGTTTGTCAAACTCATTCTGACTCGATTTAATCTTAGTTGACATAATTTCAATTATTTCCAGGCAGCATCGGGGAGGTGAGGATTAAAAAGATAAAACATAGGCTTTTATGTATAGGCCACTTTGCTAATTAGATGGATTAAAATGTGCTCTGCGAAGGGAATTAATTTGCAAGTGAATGGCAGTTAGGAGGCAAACGTGTATAACAGATGACACAAACCCCCCGAGGGCATTCCATGGTTAGTTTGGTACAATTTAGAAATTACACAACTCGTTTACTAAATAACAGGCTCATTTTTCCCTGAACTGCATTCTTTAGAGCCTCACTGTCACTTGACTTTCAGATGTGTTGAAAATAGGTTAGTCTATTCCAATGAATGAAGCCTCCTGGTAGTAGCACTCACTGCAGTAATAGATGGCCATTTATAATTCATGAGGTGGCTAGTCCCCCAAGTTAATTTTGCCCAAGGCACTGTTTACTTCTGCTTTGTACTTTGTTTAAAGTCAGTTGTTGACAACTCTTGTACATGTCAAACTATCACCGCTAATAATTGCTTAAGGAGATAGAACTTTTGCAAATGTTGGTTCCACCAGAGGTATATTCGCCTCACCCTATGCAGAACTTCTTCAGATGAATTTTTGATTCATCTCCTTCTCGCTCTTGACAAAAAGTCCTCTGTAATTCAAAGCAATAGCTGTAAGAGAAATTATAAAAAAGAATAATGTAGTATGCTCTCCATAACATCCTAGTTTTCATGTGAAATAGGAAACGTCTCTCTTACTCCCTCTCCTCTCCCACCGCCCCCTCTCTCTCTTGCTTTCTTTATCTCTGACTTTCTTCTTTTTTTTTTTTTGCATATTGACCAAAGAGGGACTGCGCTGGCAGATGAAGACTGTCACACACTGCAGATTGACAGAATCTATTGTAGGAGAGTAAGGGCCTTGGGCACTACCTCTGTGGGTCAACCTTGTTCCTCTCTCTGTGCAGATAGCGACATTCTCTCAATACAAGCAGTCACTTGATTAGTGCCAATTATCCAGGCTGTCACTTTCCCTGGTGAGGGTGGCCCAGGATGCGCCCCGTCCCCCACACTTCCCGTCTAGAGCGGACGTGCACTAAAAGTCTGCGCTCATAGCTGTAGGCTGTGGGAATGATTTCGAATGCAGAGATGGGGGGAAATAAAAGAAATGCGGGAAGCAAGTTCTGAGTTTGACAGTGTGATAGCATTGACTTCCGAGACAGTTACAAGGGGAGTGTCATTTCTCCCACAAAGACGTCTCCCCAGGGCTGCACCATCTTCCATCAGTCAGTCAGTCACCGGCTTAATATTCAGCTGTACACGGTTTACAGGACCCAACTGGGTTACATTCACTAAGGTATACAGAATTCACTTGTAAGTCTGTTGGTTTTAGTCTAAACCAGAGGTACTAACTTTAATATGAATGTGCTCAAATGTAGCACAAGTGTAACAGTAATTTGTCTGGAGCATAATTCATGCGGCTCAAAATAAATTCTGGCAATATTTAGAATCCTGAAGGAAGGAGGCCGTAAATCTGTGGAGCCAATAAAATCAAATGTAATCCAAATATGTGTGAAGAGCTGGTGCCAAACCTGAACAAACACACTAAACAAAGTCAACTAATGTAGCCTCAAGAAACTGAAGAGAATGCAGTCATTGTAATCAAACAGAGGTGGGGTGTTTGCACTGTGCCAGGTCGTGAACTTCCAGTTTCAAGTCCTAAACAAGTCATAAAGCCCTTTTAACAGCAGTAGCTTCATGTTAAATCGTTCAATTTAAAAATATGTGTTTATTTGTGAACCAAATTTGTTGAAACAAGTGCAACGGAACATTAATATAGCAGTGTTTGCTATGTAAAGATAAAGTGGAGTAAAGTATCCTGAGTAGAGTGAAGTCATACTTGCTTCTTTTGTGTTGTAATCCCAGTTTTTTTCTTTGTTGTCGCAGCAGGCTCAGCCATGCTAAATGTTAGGGCATGTGAGTACCCAGTGTGTAAACAAGTGACACCACAGGGTGTCTGTAAGTGTCCATATGTGATATATTGCTAATGAGAATAGGAGCTGCTCAGGCTCTGAACCACTGATAGGCTTTGTACTGCACCTTTAATCACATAAAAGAGTAAATGTTAGGGTTGGACTGCCAAATCATTTTTTGTACACAAACAAAATGATATTTTTTTGCAACTGGTGCTTAGTAAATTAATGTTAGTTCTTCATGGTTCTCTCCTGCAGTGTGATAAGATGCTTTCGGATTGATTCAGAAAAAGTGGAATTGGTTAAAGCTATTCAGGAAATGAATTGATTCGTGGCATACATTTTTAAAATATACTGTTTTCCATCAAGTATTTTAAATTAAAAGACTCAAGTCCAGGTGAAGTTGCAAGTCGTTACAGTTAAAATCCAAGTCAGCGTAACTGGAGTGCACACCACTGCACAAACCTTCCCTTAGTGTGTTATATTAGTGTGTAAAATGCTCTTTATTTAAATGCCATAAAGTCACATTAGGCTCATTATGGGCTCACCTGCACCGGGTTCTAGCCTCAGCCTCTCTGCTGTCACCAGTTCTTGGCTACACTGCACTATTTTTCCAGGTTCCAAAAACACGATGGCAGTGTTTTCGAGCCACTCTTTAAACAGCGCTGCTGTGTATTTACTGATCTATTTCTCGCTGCTTTTATGTTGTTACTGTGTCTCTTGTAACTTCTCAGTATTCAGCAGCAGAGAAGTGCGACGCAGAGCTCCTCTAAACAGCAGAGGTTATCCTCAGTATGCATGTCTGCAGGGGAGTAAACACCATTGGAGCGCGAGTGAATATTTTGTATGAGAGGATATTAATTATTCATGCCCGCTTCATTGTGTATGATGATGTGTCAGGATGTTTGCCAATAAACAACAATATTCCTTGTAGGATTGATCCAATATGAAAAGTTGTTGAGCTAGTTCCTCTCAGTATGAAGAAGTCTGACGAATGCAGTATGTGGGAGAGCTGGTGCTAGTACTTATTTATGGAAATATCAATATTGTATCATAATACCATCTCCTCTCCTCTTAGTATAAACAGTACAATCAAAGGGGTACTTTAAATCTGGACTGTGAGAATGGCATTAATATGAGGATTAAGGGAAATGTGAAACCACTGTGTGCAAAGCTGTGTAATCAAATCGATTTGAAGCAGGAAGGTAAACTGGGTCAGTGCGGTGCTGGGATTTTGCGGATTGGCAGAAAAGTACACACAAAAGAGAACATAAAAATACCCTGCACCTTGTTTTGAAGTGTTTATTCTGCTCAAACGGAGGCACTAACTAAGTGTGGCACGCCCCAGTGATGCTGCTCGTCATTGGCTCTTAGTACAGAGTGATAAGCCCGCTGTGTCTGCAGGGGGATTTCTGCTCTCTTTCATGGTAGCGGTGCCCCCGCCGCCGTCTCCCTGTGACGCCCCAGGGAACGCATCACCACACGGGCAGGACAGCAGGCCGGCACGGGCGTTATAATTGCCATCTCCTCCTAGTACACATTGTGCACTGTGGAGCACGGTGATTAAATCAAAAAACTCCTCTGCATCGCAGCTCTTTACCTTGCAGGCAAAACAGCAGGCTCCTCTGGGATGGGGTCATCATGGCCCCCTCTGTGTTCTGTGATCTCTGCAAAAAGGGGAGGGGGTGCAGTCTGCTCACTATTATGTACCACTGTTGGAGAAAAAAAAAACATGAAGAACTTAATGGGTGCTAAAATCAAGATTCGTCTAAGGACTTGCTGTATTGCAGTATTGATATGTTGGATAAATATTGGATTTAGTGAAAACTAAGAGCTGAGGGTAAACAATAAATGCCAATTTCTCACTGGAATAATAATAACAATGGATGTGACGATATATGATTTTATCGTGGATCATGATAAAAACACTTGCAATAATCGCCAACAAGCACAGCTAAAGACAGAAAAAAATAAACATGCGGACATTTTTGCCAACATTTAGCACGTCCCACTCGCTCTCTCTTTTTTTTCTTCCATAATACTATAGTTTGACCCTATTCCACAATGTGACAGAAGTGAAAAAGTAGAGCCAGATTTTTTTTTATAAAGTAAAGCAATTATCATGTAATCATTCTTTCTTTATTTTGCACATGCTTTATTATTATCTTTGTATGATTGTTTGCTTTTCACTAAAAAGGATATTTACTTTAAACGCATAATGCAATTAAAATATTTGTTTCTTAACAAAATGTTAATTATGTTTTAGTGTTGGAGTTTTAAGCATATTTTCGATAATATCACAAATCCCAATTACTTTGGCCGGGAAAATCGTGACATAAAATTATAATTTTGAAAACACACCTTCCCCTATTCATTCGTGATTAAACAGTTTGGACGCATCCTCGATCATTAGCATCCCGATTTAAACATGTCTGTGATCAATAAAACACAGATAATTCACCTGAAGCCATAAAGAAAATTAGACCTGGGTTTTATTCCGAGTTATCGTCCTTGGACAACCTGCACATACACACAAAACAGACCATTATCACTTGGGTTAATGGCTTTGTTAATTTGAAGACATTAACAACTGCTCGCCTGTCCCCAATGAATGTGTCACACAAGGCAGGCCTTGTATTGTTAAATGGGTTGCTAAGTAGATTGATTCCTTAGCTGCAGCACAGCAGTGATGTAGGCAAGCAGGTTAATTAAACATTTACACACAAACACCCAACAATCTATTGTACTCTTCTAATTTATGACATCAATATGCACTTTCATCAGGATTTTTTTTTTTGAAAGAGGCATATGTTTGCTTGCTCCATCCTAATTGGCACCACGCCGGTTTTACTGCGCTGCTGTTTTTGAGGGGTGATTGGGACTATTGAGATCGCTGCACTCACCCATAATAGGGACATAGCAGTCCCTCCGCTGTGCAGGGAGACACTCAGATAAAGATTCAAGCACCTGCACCCACACCTCCACCTCCACTCCCTTTCATCTCAGACAGAAGAAGCATAAACACTGATTCCTAATCAGCTCTCTTTCTCTCCACTGCCTCCACCTCTCAGCTCTCTTCAGCACACACACCAACGCACACATTGTACACAAAAAATACACACACACAGTCCACCACAGAGACTTCCTCCTCACCAGGCTCTGATGAACAAATGTAGAAGTGAGCGCCACACCTCTTCCGAAAGAAATTTCTCTTTCCTTCTCATTCCGAAAACTCTTGGGGTCACGAGGACGGGAAAAGTTCTTGCTTTTTTGTTATTTTCGAAGAATTTCTACGTTTGTGAGTGCAAAGTGGGATTTGGGCCAGAGGCGTCGATGCTTTCCATCTTTCATGTATCCTCTGCTGACAGAAAACCGAGCTGACAGGAAGGCAACAAGGGAACAATCAATCACCTTTCTTTTCAACTTTCTTTTTGGCCCACATATGTGTCGGTTAATTTGTTAACACTGGGGTAAAAAAGAAGAAGCTTTTCTCTTTTTTCTACTTGTCTTTAGTGGTTGTCTAAGTGATGGAGCATAACACTCCTGCACTGCAGCAACAGTGAGCTATGATGAATTCCAATCATCACTCCATATGCCAGGCCTCATTAGCTACGGATGTGTTTGCTTACAGCTTCGCCTAAATACCTCAAGTACTGGATGCATGTTGTTTTTCTCTCCCCTTTTAAGTTCCTCTCCCTCACTTATTCACACACATACACACACACATGCTGGAAAAGCCTTTAATACACTTGCCAACTGTGGGCCCTTGGTAAGATTCCTTGAGGGCGATGTGTATCCACAACAGTGTCTCTCCCTCAGACATGTGGCATGGGTAAACAACGCGGTTAAGCCTAAAACAATGTGTGTCCCTGATGACTGCAATTATTTATGAAATCAAACACAATTCAGCTCTTCGCCAAGTGGGACAGCTCTCCAGATCACTCAACAAATCTCCACTCTTTACCGCTCATAATGATCTTATTACGTAAAGTATCACATCTCTGTCATCTCAACCATCTAAAAGCAGATAATCGATTCGCCGATCTTTCACTTGAACATAACTTCCAAACCAAATGGAGCATGTGTGAACTATGCTACCTCGAGGCCATCCGTCCTCAGGCTGTCTTTGTGGCTGATGTCTGCCTGAGTTATTTAACTCGAGGTGTTGTTGCTCCTGACCGGAGGAGCAGCGCAGAGTGAGAAATGCCAGTGTCAGGACAGTATGCATGTTCTCGGGGCATTAGCCTGCAGTAAGCAGCTGCTGCAGATGGTATGCTCACTTTGTCATCTCACTTTCTCAACGCTGCTCGTGAAGAGCAATTAAGCAACAGCGCAGACAAGCTCATTTCGTTTTCCAAAAGGTAAATTAGAGAGGTGGAGTGAGGGACAGGGTCATTCATCACACGGGCGCCTCTTCATCTCACACTCTCTGGACTTTAAAGAGTCTCGGGACTTTCATCAAGCAGTCAGCACTGCACACCTTTAACACACAGTTAGACACACGCAAGTGCCGACAAGCTGCTGTCACCCGAGAACTTTCCTCGATGTTGAGGTCGCTGACCTTTGTCTTATCAGTGTTTCTCTCTCAAGTTGTATAATTTGAAAGTGCGTTTACACCTCCCTTGTACTTGTAAGTACAACAGAGTTTGCTTGTACTTCATGTATGAATAAGATGTTTAATTCAGCAGAACTTTAGCTGATTGTTTGTGTTTTCTATAGCTATATAACTGAATTATTGGTAAGAGATGACGACTTACTTGTACGTTTTAAAGGGACAATTAAAAATACAAATTCACCAGAACATTTTATTTGATATTCGGGAGGGAAAATTAAGGTATTTCAGATGTGTGTGTGCCAAAGATTGTTTTGTAACATACACAAGTCATTGAATGGTAACCCACCTACAACATGACAGACTATGCTCAATTTCCTGATTGTGTCCTGTGCAGTTTAATACATTAAAAAAATATATTTTATATATTTTACCGTACCGTATCGTACCGTACCGTATCGTATCGTATCGTATCGTATCGTATCGTATCAGGTCAGATGTCACCATGCTGTGTTTATGTCATGCTGCCATGCTTGATTTTTAAACCCCCCTACCAGAAACAACACAAATATACACAAAAGGTAAATTGTAATAATTTGTAAATAATTATCATAATGCTTATTCATATTTCAGCTGGCAATTAATCAAATGAAAGAAGAGCTGTTTATGCAACATAGTATGAAAATCTGTGGACCAACACAGTAAAGAGATACCCTACATTTCCAGTGCATAGATTGGAACCCCATAAATCACAAGAAGAAGATAAATACGGGAGGGCGACTAAATTAAATGGTACTTAGCCTTGTGAAGTGCACTGTAATAGATCTAAGGAGGGGGTTAAGAGAAACAAGGAGGCACGCGTCCTCCCTTCTCCAGCCAGCGGTTGTAACCCTCAATGATCTCCCTTAACACAGAGCAAACCAAAGATCATAACAAGACCTACAGAGCTGGAAACACATCTCATTAGCTGCTTGCATACCTCTCCCATCATTTCATGGTGCCCTCCTTGGGAATATAGAAAGAGGGCTTTGTCTGCTCTGTCCCCAAGCTCTTGTCAAAATCTTCTTAATTATGATTAATTACGTACCCATAAAGATTTCCTCCACCAAGTATACAAATAATAGAACGCTCTCACTAAACACTACATTATTCATTAATTATAGGGCTGTTTGCAGCAAAATAAAAAATCCTGCTGAGAATGTATTGCTTGTCACAAGAACTATGTTTTTCATATTTTCACAACGACTTGAAAAACATATCCATTTCTTAGCAAAGTATGCCCTAGCTCCAGGCTCCTCTGCATATTGGAGCTTTTCCCTCTGTGGGCTCAATTGTTATGGATGCTGTTTATGGTGCTGCTATGACAAGTGTGAAGGGCAGGCATGGTGAAAGATGTATCGCTCGCTTATCTGCTCAGTGTCTGAATATGTTATAGGATTGTAAATGACCCCGTATCACAACACGGTTCTCGACAACAAGCAAAACCTCTTTCTTAAGATTTTATTCTCTATGATAACTTTTTGACACAAAGTGACAAATACTGCTCGGGAGTCTAAATGTCTGTAAATTCATTGAATTTGTGCGTGTGATGGCGGTTTGGGTGGCGGTGGGGTTGTTATAAAACACTTCTTATGAGATCAAATTATTTTTTGTTGTGCCAAAATTCCCACTTATGATAGAAGTTTCTCATAAGTTTGCAGAAAGTCGTCGAGCGAAAACAGGAATGAGTGACAAGAGGCAGACTAATGATAAGGTTTATAAGTTTTGATAGTTTTTACGGCCTCCTCGTGGAGCTGAGGCACATCACTGAGATGTGCTCTTGAGCTGCACAGAGAACAATATGCCTTTGAGACACACTCGCTGCACTGAAGCAGCCTCGTCCTTCCGCCTCTTGCTGCATATGCTTTATAGCCGACAATAAACCATTTTAGTGCAAAATAAATTGGGATCGTATTGAAATGCTGGCGCTATATATGTCATCGAAGACATACAGTTATTTTTTAGCAAAGCTGGAGCATAGTTTATCATCATGTGAGTGCTGCGATGGGTCTCTTCCACATCATTGGCTTCTCTTGCTTAGTTAGATTGTGAAGGTCAGAGTTCTCAAGCCTTTTATGGCTGTTTAACTTTAGAGAATTATCACATCGGCAGGACTCGGCTGATATATGCTGCACTGTCCCACCTCAGCACTGTCTCATATCCAGCTGCCTTTTGGGTTCCAAAGACATTATTTGGACCAAATTTGCAGACAAAGTGGATAAAGTGATGTGAAATATTTGCACTGAAGTCTTTATTTGATTTAAAAAAGGGCACTGAATTTGTATTACACTGAACATATGATTATCCATATGAATACTCTTTGTGTTATTAAGCTAGTTTTGCAAATGATCACTAATCTATTATATGATGTAAGACATATTGCATGATAAGCAATTTAATACAGTTTGCCTTTGTTTAAGCTTGTATTAATATAATGATATGTATGATAAGTACAAATCACATAACCAAAGACATTAGATATTATGAAAATATTGCAGGATTGACTGTTTTCACACAATATTTACACAATGACATTTCTCACAAATAATCGTTAATAATGTAGATTTAATGACTGGATAACAGCAAAAAAAAAGTCTGGTAATTTCAAAACATTTCATCACACTAATGAAGCATTTAAAAGCAAGAAGAGACAACACTTATGCAATATCACAATATTATAATATCTCAAATTTAAGATGACACTTGTCTCATATCACAACATCGTTACAATATTGATATATTGCCCTACCCTACATCAAAGTACTTTAAAGTACAAGTGGTTTAAAATCTTATGAACATCCCCTTAAAATCACAATAAATTCTCCAGACTGTCTAATTAGTCTGTCTTTCCTAATTAATCTGTGTCAGAAGAATAGCTCTGTCAACATTTCCTAATGCAAAACTTGGATTAACAAGAACCCTGGAACAACATATTTGAATGCTGACATTTTCTGATACAACTATTTGGCTCTAATTGCTTTGTTGAGTTGTAAAACTTTGCAAATATAATTAACACCCCAAGTAAATGAAAATGGTATTAGCACACAGCACAATCAGAAAATTACCATAAGAAAGAATTTAAAAGTTTTCCAAATGAAAGCTTGAGGGGAGAAGTCTTCTCCCCTGCACGGCAAGGTGACATTTTATTTCCAACTGTTAATTGATGTTCTGCTGATTAAAGCACATTTTATGCTGAGGACCGGGGGGGCTCTATTTCTGTAAGCTATCAGTTTGCAGGCATGGATTGCAGCAGAGTTACAAGGCTTAGCTGAACCCCCAGATCTTTTTCTGTATTGCATCAGATATCCAGTTTCTTCTGGGGACATAAAACTGCAGATTTAGAGGATAGAAAAGTATAATTAGCTGTAAAATACAAGTTCTGCACTGTGAGAAAGTCTGAAGACTGACACAAAGGAGTGACAGTTTTAGTACTTTGGTAAAAACTCATATTTGCAGTGTTGGTAGCAGAGTGTGTTTGTGGTATTATATAGTCTACACGCTATTGTATTGTAAAATTGATGATATTAGTTCACTTATAAACAAGCCATGTCATTAATCAGCGCACGATATTTGTTAGAGCAAAGCAGACTAATAATTCAAACGTGCAGCATGACTTATTTATGGAAGTGTACAATTGATAAAATGCCAGGAAGGAGTAATCTTTTAAAGCACCTCTTACAAAAACCTCTTTGTCAGAATAATCAACACAGTCTGCATAATTTACATTACTTACTTAGATGCATGTACAGCCCGAGCTTAAAGTAAAGAAGTTTGTTTTCTCATGTTTGTGCCTATTAGCCACAAATTAATTAATCTACCATCCAAAAACCCAATTAAGCCACAAGCTATATTAATACATCGCCCATTTCCCAGAATGCAGAGGAAGCAGCACGGAATTATTTTCACAAACATAATCACATTTTGTTGCAACAGTTGCACCCGTGAAAATGCCCGAGTTTATGTTATAATGTATTCAGAAGGCGTCGGAGCTGTTTGGGTAAAAAAAAAAAAAAACCTGAGCAGGGAGATGATTTTAAGTTCATGCAGGCTGATTTATTTGCTGCCACTAGGGGGAGAGGTGATCCTCACAGGTCCCACTGTGGAGAGCAATAATATGCAGCTATAAAGTACTGATGAGGCGGCTCAGTGAATACTTATGAAGAGTCCTGCATTAGATTCACTCTCACAACCTTGGTCATCTTATTCAAAATGCTCTCACTCTGGTTTATAGCCCATGTATAACGACACATCCCAAGCACCAATCATATAATTACCAGCGTCTCGAACTTGAGTGTTCATTCAACTCGGGTTCCTTCAGCCTTTCAGATTCCTCTATCCATCAACGATGTGAAAAACTTCAGCTCCTCCATTTAATATTGTTTGTTTTGTTGTTTGTCAACACAACAGAGGAGATGTGCTTTTCTAAAGCTCAGTGTTAAAGAGGCACCCCCGAAGAAGAATACACACAGCGTTGCCATGGAGCCCATTGATGTGCAAATGTTTTCATTTAAATATTTTTAAGAGGATCAGCTCAGATTACGCCAAAGTTTGACAGAGATAATTCGATGGCTTGTGTAGCAGCTTTGTTTGTGGAGACCATCATTCAAGGCACGTCAGACCACCTTCACAAGCCACATAGCCTTTTTAATGAAGTTTACTTTGAGAAATAGGCCAAAGCTATACCTTTTCTTCATGTGCTCAGACCTCATTGATGATGCAAGTTCATATTTTTAGTTATGCAGCCCTGTGAAGCTTAATGAGATTAAAACAACACACAGATCCGATGCAATTTCCTGCTTAGAGAAAAACTTTTAGTTAACTTTTATTCCAACTCTGGGAAAAAATGGCAACAAGCCAGTATAGTAGCATCTAGCGGATATATTTGCTCTTTTTCGTGCATTATAGATAAATGCACCATGGAGACCCCCCAGTATTTGGGACAAGGGAGAAGAGCTTAAATATTTATGCCTAAGCCTCTGGAGGCCCGCTATTAGTAGTAAAATGTTTTACTTTCTGGGGCTGTCACTCTGCTCTGGCTCCCATTAACAACAGGGCTGACAGGGACCTCTGGGTCAAACACTTTGAGGCAACAAAAGGCCCTGATGAAATCACTCAGTGAGACCCAAATTACTTCTGTGTCATTGCTGAACAATATTTTCTCCCCAAAGCATTCCTCCCTCTGTTAACGCCATGACCCCGTCCACTGCATATGGAAAGGATTGTTTGTCTATAACACTGGGGGATGGAGATGAGGAGAAGTTCATGGACAATGTTCCTGGCTGTGTTAGCACCCCACAAGCAGCGAGGCTCCCCTCCCTCTGTTTTGTTGTGCTTTGTGAAAAAAGTTGATAAAAACAGGTTGTAAATGGAGATGGGCAGTTGGAAATGGACATGTTGGGGTGGAGCAGTGAAGCGGGAAATCCAAATATACAAGACCTCAAAGAAAACTGTCAAAAGCAGAAAGAGAAGCCCCGGGGATGTTGTGTATAATGCATTGAAATTCAAACTACAGGAGCAACTGAGAAAATAGTTTGATCATTTAAATGTGGAGATGTCTGGATGTGCTTTTGTAACAGTCATCAATAATATATATATATAGATATTTTTTTTTATTTAATTTTAACCTCAATGGGAAGTGTTTGAAAGTTATTTCACCCTCTTATATTTGGTACTTACACCCACAATGATATCTAAATATCACATTTAACAGACTTTTTTTTAATAAGTAAAGATTTTAACATATTTTTATTAAAGAATTCATATGATTTATTTCAAAACGGTATGTAACACTGTTTATATGCTGTCTTACAAAATAATGATTGTTGTTTTAGACACATCGGTAATGATGTAACCCAGAAATACCTACTTACAAAAGCATGTGTGCTTCTGCCCAGAATTACTGGAAACAATAGATTCTCATGAAGGGATTTGTAGGATTTCTTACAGAAATCTCTGTCGCGTTATACCTATTTCTTGTTTCAAACATATGACCATCACTTTCGCCACATAAACGAACAAAACTTTGTGGGAAAGCTATGAAATCCTGTACATTACTTTTCATAGGAATAACTCTGAACTGCTGTATTAGTACTGTATGTTCTGTGCTGTGAAAATGAAAGCCCGAAGTCTAAATTCAATATTTGATAAGCCTCTGTTTGTCATGAACTTAACTATTAACAAGATCCAATAAAGTATACTCAGGGTCTTCAGGAAATCCTTCAAGATGTATCAACATACGCACGGATATGATCCCAAAAGAAAGATTGGCAGTTGGAGCTCGCTTTCAGGGAGCTATAGAGTAACGTTAAGAGTGGCACAATTGGATGAGCTGCAAACAGTATCAGAAAAGCCTGGAAAGGAATGAGCAGGCAGGGAAGCTTCAAATCCCCTCTCAACCCTAAGTGGGTGGTCCTTTCACTGTGGGTAACTGTGCAGTCGCCAGGCATTCGCACGGAGGTTTTGAGGAGGACTGGCTCTCCAGACGCAACATTCACCGTCCCAGGCCCATACATCCACAGAATTAGATTCATGCTACACTGACTTTATTTAAGCTAAGAGTCCTGGCAGTGGCAGCATTAAATGACAGCCAGTTCTCGGGGCCTTTTTCTCTGGATTAAAGGATGATTCAGGAGAGGAAGGCCGAATGGCTTAAGAAAGAATTCATTCAGGGAGAAAGAAGTCCATAGTTTATCTGAAAAAAGTAACTGAGACCTGCAGAGGTTGCCAAAGTGTATTGAACAGTGTGGACATGTGTGGAGATTGACAGAGAAATATGCTACAGCTCTCGCTCCTCCCATCCACCATCACAGGACACACATCCTTTTCAGTTGAAATTGTATAGAAGTTCACACATACATTAGAATTTACCAAAATAAAATACGATTAAGTGGAAGTGGGTCGTAAAGGTCAGGCATAACAAGGCTGAAAATTACAGTGTCATCACAAATGTTTAACTTTTTGCTGTTAGAAAATGTAATTTATTGATTTTATTATTTTTGTATCCAGTCATATAATATGAAATCTACTTTATTATTTAATTTTATTATTATTTATTTTTGTTTTATTTATCTATTTTATTGTTCAGTCAAGCATCTATAAATGCCTCTAACCCTTAACAAATCATTTAAATGAACACTTGAATAATAAAAAAAAAGAAGATTAAGGAACAAATGGACCAATCAGAAGGTCAAACTGGACAAGTCATTTAAATTTTTGCAATTACCAAAAAAAAATCACAAACTTTTCTATCAAAAACTGTACCGAACTTAAATATTATAATGCTGATTTTTAAAAAAACAACATCAAATCTTATATTAGATTAGTGTTCATTTACTCTGATAGCCAATATTTGAGTGGCACCAAAGCCTGGGAATAAAAGCCAGCCACCCTCCAAGCCAAGCACATGAGAACTGTTTAAGTTGGCCCCACAAGTCATACATTTCAATGATTTCAAAGAGACCTCCAATTAAAAGCTACAAACATGTCTTTGGAATGCGAACTAACACAATTAAAAGTGCTTCATGAGTGTATTAGAGGAATAAGTTGTGAATTAGCACTTTGAATACACAAGGCTGTTTTCATTCCCCAACTCCTTTCACTCATTCAAGAAGCAGAGGGAAAGAGGTCTTTTTGAAGTCAGCCGGTTCTCTTTCTTTTTTCTCTCTCTCTCTCTCTCCGAGCAAAAGAAGATTGAGTCAGCCTAATCTGCTCCTTGTACATTTGAATGTCTTCTGCAAAGAGCTCATCCTGGCTGCTTGATAAAGGCCCAGGTGCAGAGACAGTGGCCGTGCCTAACTTCGTCTCTGTGGGGGCTGTAAATCATGGGGGGAAGCCCACCCTTTGAAGATACAAGCTTGCCTCCCCGGCTGATTTGTGGCCAGAAGGGCAAGCCCTTTTTTCCAGGCCCTGCACAACACTCTCGCCACACCACAGAGGGTGTCACAAGGAGGGAGACTCATAACTCGCCGATATGCTCGAGGACCCTCAATCAAGCTGCACAACACACACTCCATGCAGTAAGAAGAAGGGCTCCTGACTGTCAAAGGTCAAGTGGAAGGAGACTTTGGTGACAACATGCGGATTTAGTCACAGCCAGAAAATCATATGCAAATGAAAATGTTTACTTTGCTCTCATGAGAAACAGAATTAAAGAAAGTTTCAGGTGGTGAGCTTTTTAGACGTGTCAAGTCATAGCTTTCCAAGTCCTCCATTAAGAAATGAAACAAAAGACGAAGCTGTGAATGCAGCACAACCTTTACACTATATGGTTACTGGAGATACTTAACACATGGATCGTAAATAAGGCTTGTAATTAATTCGCTGCCTCAGGGTCCAGACACTGTCAATCATTCTGCATGGAGACATTTTCCACAAGATGTTCATCATCAAACTGGTATGTATCAACAGCATTGCTGGAGTTTGTTGGAAGGTGTTAAATGTCTCACATGTTGTTAAATTTTATTTTTTCAAGCATCGTAAATCTTTCAGTCAGATTCAAGCACTTTTCATACAATAGTCATACTGTAGAGTGTTGCCCAAATTTAATGAAAAAGGAAAGTCATAGTTTAGTATGGCGTCCAAATTTCATAGAAAACGTCATACTATATATAGTATGTTGTCAAGATTTCATAAAGAAAAGTCATAGTATAGTATGTCGTCCAAATTTCATGAAAAAAAAGAGTGCGTTTTTCAAAAATTGGGTCGACTGCCCCCCCAGCCACCCCCCTGTGCACACCACTGATTTAAGCATTTTAAAATTTCAACTTTTTTGACAAAAGTCGACATACTATAGCATGACTTTTTTCAGTTTTTGGAAAGCTCATAAAATGGTGTTTTCTGTCTCTTTTTCAAAGATTATACCATATATTACGTGCCAAAGGGCTTGTGTTGTTTGTGTGTGGTTCTGCCTCTCCTCCCCCTCCTTTCTGTTTCTTGCAGGTAAACGACCTGATTGGATCCACCTGTGGAGCTGATTTCCATCTGCTGAGCTGCCAATCAGAGGTGGTGTGTGGCAGTTTAAAAGGGCCCACAGTGAGGATCACGAGTGGCTGCCATTTTTCCTTTGTTAAGCTCTGTCTGTGAGATCTGTGTTGTTTTCGTTGGAAAACTTTGACTTTTTATGTGCAACACTTGTGGTGGGGAGGTTGGGATGTTAGGTATTGGGTGCCTTACATTGGTTGGTGCCACCTGTGTAGTTATTTCAAATCTGTTTGTAGAGAAGCCAGTTTGGTCTTTGTTTCCTGATTTTGTTTTGTAGACACCAGAAGTTAGTCAGGCCTTGTTTTGTTTTCTTGCTTTCAATTATTTGGCATCACCACTTTGTCCCATTCCTCCCACCCAGTTTGTGAAACTTTGTTGAATATAATTTTGTTGGAGCACAGTAAAATAAACTCCAAATTACTTCACAGACATTGACCCCTGCTTTTCTTTGGTTGTTGTGTTGCCATCCTCACACATGTCAACAGACTCTAATAAAGCTATCCTATGAATCTGGGGCATTTTAAAATTTTATGACCTTTTCATGGAAAAAGTAGTAGTACTATAGTATGACTTTTTTGTCAGATACTTGACATCTCATAATATGGTGTTTTTCTATCATTTTTCGACAAACTAAACTACTAAATGTATCAACAGACTATAACAAGACCATTCTTAGAATTTTAAAGCATTTTAAAATGTTGTCATTTTTGACAGAAAAGTTTGTTTTCGGGCTATGCGTTTACGGGATTCGTGTGTACAGTCGGCCCAAACGATGCAAAACATCTGCATTTAAGGAAAAGAGCGTCTCCGTGTGGACAGCCTCTTAGAGTGCGTTTTTCAACAATTGGGTCTTGAAGGTGGGCGACTGCGACTTGAAGAATTAAACAAAGGACAAAGCTGTAAATCCAGCAGAACCTTTACACTACATACTTGAGATACTTGGATACTCTGATCGTAAATCAGGCCTGTAAGTGCAGGGTCTGCACTGACAATTATTCTGCATTGAGGCATTTTCCACAAAATGTTCATCATCAAACTGGTGTGAATAAACAGCATTTCAGGCTGTTGTGAGTTGGAAGAACGGTGTTTGAATGTTGCAAAGTCTTTTTATTTTTAATGCAGGCTTTGTACACCATTTGCAAAGTCAAACTCAGGCACCTTTCAGGCATTTTCAAGCCACATTTTTAAACTTTTCCAGCATCTTACCGCTGTGGTGAATTACATTCACAGCACATACTGTATATACATTATACAGATAATATCAGTTCTTCATTACAATAAATTAGATGTTATCATGCAAAAAAAACAACCATCGTTCTGCTGGACAATGAAAAATAAAAACCTTTATATCCTATCTATCCTACTTAATTAAAAACAAGCACTTTCTTCAACCTTGAAAACACCACAATAAAAATCAAACGTTTTCAAGTATTTCCAGCACCAGAAACCCTGTTTCTATATCAGCCCAACTGATGATGTAAACCCCATTAAAGACATCACATGTAAAAAGTGTTACTTGTGCTGGTTTTCTTCTTCAGCTCTTTGGTCTTTACAACAAGGCCAAAGCCAGTAATCCATGACACACACACACACACACACTGGCCCTGCTTTTCATTTGTCCACTACAGTGCCATCTAATGATGCCAAAGAAAAGAAATTAGCGGACCATTGCACGCTCCCTTTGACCGAGTCATTAAGGTGGCCAGTGTGGAGCTAAAGCAGAGCCCTGTGAAGCTCACTGTGACACACAGGCTTGCATTCCTCTGTTTGTTATTTAGATCCTTATTTACACTTGTTGTCAGAGACAGGCTGGAAGCACAGCAGTGGCTTCCTCCATGGGCTGGAGAACAATGAGCTGTAGGGAGCAGCCCAGCGAGGCATTTAGCCCAGCCCTGCCCCGTCTCGAGAAGAAGGGGAGAGGAAAGTTTACTGCCTGAGACTTTCACTCCCCACACACCGAGCCTTCCTGTCCCGCTGATCTCTGCCCGACAGCTCGGACATCATCCTGTCAAGTACAAGACACCGCAGCTTGATTTCAGTCAGACACTTTTAAGTTACTCCCTTGAAATGAGAGCAAAATCAGAGATATGGTGATGGAAATCTGGTCGACTTTAAGATTGAATAAAGTGGTTCTCATGTGCTCTACTTTGCAGTTTGCAGGAAAGAAAGATGGATGCAGCAAGCATGTGATGTTCATTTGTGGTTCTTAAAGTGCTGCCCTGGCTCTTTCATCATGTTTCATCATTCCGCGCTTTTGCTAATGAATTTAATGAAGCAAAGGGGGGAAAAAGCCACTTTTTCAATGCATCATCACAAAAACTGCCACACAAACTGGGACTTTTTTGGGGAGAAAATTTTGGGAAACTCAACTCTATATGAAGATGATAGCAGCTATTTCGGAAAACCAAGTTAAATCGATGTGTGTCATCATGGCAAGATAATCTATGGAAAAGCTAATCAATGCTCGATAAAATAATTGTAGCTAGAGGAACCGCAGAACCTTGAAAGCTTGTTTAATGACAGAATGTTACATCATTCATAAAGAACCCCGTTTCCCGAGAGTATTGGTGACTCTTAGCATCACCCCAGTTAAGATTAATGAAGTGTATGATAAGAATACACAGAAATCACAGTTTAAAACAAGTGTTATGTGAGCCTTGTATGGGTGTGTGCACCCATTGTAACCTTTTTGTTGGCGACTTCCTGAGAAGACAAGCAGTGTGTTGGTAGGTATAAGCAGCTGTGTGCTACGTGCCTCTGATCCAGGCAGCTATTGACTTCCTGAGATTTGAATTAATTACTTGCTTCACAAGAGAAACTGGATTGCAGTGGAACCCCCTAAGAAGTCCACTCATTCTTAGGAAACTGCCCCATGGACTTGCAGATGGTTTCACTGAGATGTGCTTTCCCATAGAGAACAATTATACAGGGGATTGTGGCGCTGGCATAAACCTGGAGCACACAGTCTCCATTCTGAACATTTCAAAACAGCCATAGGGGAGGTTTGTGACTTAACATAAATTAGACCACCAGGGAATGGGGAGATCTGAAGTGGCGGAAGGGCAATATTACAGATAAATGCGCTGTGCTGAGAGCTTCTGCACCACAGAAGAAACAGAAAATTACACTGTGACACATTGGAATCAGATAATAACCACATTAAAACCTTTTAATGTTTGACAAACATGATCGCTGCAACCTTTTCCGCAAATACAACTCGATGCTGGTTTAGTCAATCCCTCCTCTGTGTGTTTTCAGTCCAAGAAAGACAACAATGACAAGAGCAATTAATGACATGAAGAAAACAATTACCGCTGATACTTTTGGGGCCTTGCGTGTTAGCGTGAATGGGATTAAGTTGCTGCTGCGTTTGTATTCTGCTTACTTTGAATTGGCTCCAGGCCTTGTGTTTGGTCTTGTCAGTGCCAGCGGCCCCGGTGAAGAGTACACTTCAGCTGTGATGAAGGATCCAGGAACGCAGAGGTTACCAGTGGCTGCTAATTAACCCCGCATTGTGTTCGCTAACAAAGAAACAAAGGAACAAAGTGGAATTTCAATGCAGGAGATTATCACAATCACAATGAGCGTAGTGCTGGATCATGCACTTGATAGGGATTTTCACACTGGCCACGACAACATGAGATTACATCAAAGACAGATGAAGTTACATTAACAAAACAAAGCAGCCTTGTTATGCAATAACAAGCTGCCATCTGGGCCTTCTCCGGGGCAGGGAAGGGATCCAAGTGCGCAGCCACACCAGGATGATCTGCAACTTCTGCAGCACTGTATCTGATAGTGAGAACTTTATTGCGGCTTTGTTCTGTCAGAGAGGAGGTAGCATCCTTCCTCAAACACATCAAGACAAAGAGGAAACGGGCTGTGTGTTCTTCGCTGGTTATTGTTGCCTCTGTTTCTGTCCCACTGGCTGAATGGCAATTACTGCTGACTTCCTATCCAGAGCCGAGCCCGGGCCCGCTGAGGGTGCCCTGACCCTGCAGTATCCAGAGGGGAGAGACAGGAGCTGTCAAAACTCACACCTCTCCCCTGCTCCCGTGGGGAGCGCTCCTCCAGCTGCTGGCCCCCACGGGGGCTCTCGCTGCACACTCCTGCTAATCAGCTCCATCTCATCTCTGGAAGGAACTGGCCCCCAAGTGGATGTAGGGCCCTTTTTCTCACCTCTGCTACCTAGCGCACCTTTGAAGTCCTGTGTAAGTGTTAGTTTATGGCTGGAGAGGGTACGATAAGATCCCAAGGAAAGGTGATAAATTAGCTTTTCGTCCCACATTTAAAAGGGGAAATAGCAGCCTGCTAAAATCCACAGAATCCGTTACAGTTCTAACACCTAACAGCTAAAGCACTTGAGAAGCAAAAGCATTGTGGTGTCAAATCTGTTAAGTACCTTCATTAAAAACCGCTTGTTTGTATTTAGCTGGCTTCCCACACTGACGTTCTGCATGAGCAAGCATTTGGTCAAACTCTAGCTGTGAATGAGAACATTAATATATTATCTTATACCCTGCAAGTGCAACAGATTCACTCGACTAGACAGAACAAGCTGGGACAGAGAACACTCTTTTGCTCCACCCTTCGCAGGCATGCCAAATTAAACACCGGGGAATAAAAATGTGCAATTAACACAATAGAATTAGACACTATGAGCCATGTGGACACAGTAAAAAAAAAAAAGAGTCTTACTGGTTTTAACCATTTGCTGACCCCACTTTCACAATGAAATGCAGAAGAAGAACATGGGAGTCAGATGTCAGATGTAATGGCTGGAGGTTGCAGGTTGACAGGGCTGGAGCCTGAAGTTTGATGAATGACTTTCTGTTGGTTGTCTGTCTCACCTTGTCTCGACCCGCCCAGCACTCTCACACATTCAGGAGCCAATAACAAGAGATCCATCTATGTACAGAGAGGGTAAAGTGTTGCATCACATATGGTACAAAGTGAAAAATATGTCAGACTGTCACTGCACCGTGAAACCAACTTCCTACCGAAGGAACATCACGATATGTTGCTAGACAGATAGAGGCAAGTCGGTTTTAGTTATATTGAGGAAAATCACATTTGCCTCAAAGGGCTTAATACAATATATGGTACTCTGTATGCAAAAATATGCAGATTGGGAAGATTTAACAGTTAATAAGTGGCAACAAGGAAAAAATATCAGGAGATTTGTTATGTATTTCCAATCAAAATGACATTTTAAAGATGTTTTCTGCATCTATTAGAGCCTTGTTTTGCTGCTCACAGTGTCACAGCAGAAACTCTTTCATTTGCACCTCACACCCTGCCTTTGACAATATGCATCCTTATCTCGAATAACAATTATCACCCCATTTCCTGAACCCATTAGATCTTCTTTACGACGCCCCGGCTTCCATCAGAGAGAGTAAATTTCACTCTCTGCAGCTCAATTGAAAACACAATTCTTTAAAAAAAAAAAAATACTTTCACTCATTCCTGTGCTGAGCTGGAGCATGAAGTGAGAACCTTTAACTTTATCACATGAAAAAAAAGAAGTTTCATCACAGTTTATAAAGCAGAATCTACGGCCTGCTGTAACTTCCGCGTCGCCTGCCTGCTGCAGCTCAGTGGAATTTCGCCGCCGCCACCCGCTGACATAATTTGTTTCACAGTCACCACCCAGCAGCATGAATCAGATGTTGACACTCTAATTTCATGCACACATGGGTGTTTGGCTGAGCCAGCCTTGAATGCTGCTGCATCCCCCTTGCCTTCTCCCTCCAGCTGCCCACTATACCTGCCCTTTGCCCTCCGACACAGCCATGTAATGTATTTAACCTGAGAGTCACATGATGACTGATGATTTAACCATATAGTCTCATAATGATGATGTGCACTGTGAGGAGCCCACTTGTAGGATATTATAGGGCCATTTTTTAATTTTTAAATAAAAAAGAAGGATGATAAAATCTTAGAAATGATAAGATTTACCGAGATAATTTTATATAAAAAGGTTTAAAAGGATGATTTTCATTCAGAGGCTCCTTTCCCACCCGTCAGGAGAGCACCACGCTGCTCTATTTACCACTAAAATAAATCTGTTTACCGTGGTCCACAGCTCCATCTGAAAATATTGGTTTTACTTTGTTGTTTTTACAAAAAACTACATGTACTTGCAGGAAATAATAAAATATAGCCACTAGCCATGTTTCAAAATGTCAAAAGGCTTGTCAGGGATTGACACATTTGCAGAGCATAATTAATGCAAGTTTTGTCTATCACTGATTATTTTGCTTCTTGTAAAAGTCAGCGCTGACAGTCTGTCTGCTGTGGGAGAGGAGCCGTCCATGTCCTCATTCTGTCAGCTCAAAGAGCCAGCATAAACTATTTTTCAACACTAAAGTGACCAGCAGGAACATATACGCCAAAAGGTAAAAAAAAAAAAAGAAAAAAAAGTCAGGGCAAATCTCAATATCTCTCCTTCACAACAAACCTGACAGCTTCTCTTATGAGTGAGCATAAATCCACAAGATAAACTCATAAACAAATAAGTTGTTTGTGTGCAGTGGGAGCCGGATAACGGCCAGGCTTTTTTATGAAACACTTGCTTCCTCTTGACAAATATCCAAACAATAAACACATAGTAAATAACAGCACCCTGTCCGTATCAGCTCCCTACTTGAGGTTAAGTTGAGTTTATTGCGGAGGCCACTGCCTGCATGCATTAAGCAAATCATAAATTATACATGCTAATTACCTTGGGCCTGCACTTTAATGAATTATTTTAATTAAACTACAACATTGGGGTTTTGCATGTGGTCTATATTTCATCCCCTGCCTAGGATGACCTTCTTCTTTGTCTAAGTGGAACATAGTTAAGAGAACAAGGACAATGCAGAGTCGGATTATACAACTGAGTTCATGCTGATGTTACTGAGAATATGGGAAATATCATCTCTTTAATAGCAAGAACAGATTGTGTTTATAATATGGAAGGAAACAGATGCTATGAGAAGAACCTCTGCAGATAGAAATAAACTTGTAGCATCACAAACAGTTATTTTTATAAGGTTTTATTCAGAAAAAAGATTTCCAGACTATTTATGTGATTTCATGAGTGTCAGGTGTCGGATGGTGAGGTCTAATATGTGTTTCCTCCCACCTGTAACCTGTGGGTTCACACAGTCTCTCTTTGGGGTTAAATTAATTGGAGCATTTGATGACAGTGTGTGAATGAAATGAATGGCAGCCAAAAAAAAAAAAAACGCCCAAACTGGTGTCATACCACTGATGTTTCACCTTTTAGTCATTTCCATGGAACATCAGGCCCACGCATTGTATTTTAAAACATGATTTATGGTGCAATTGAATATTGCATTTCTGCTTCAGAGCAGCACAAAATACATCAAATTATTTTTTTTTTGTATTTTTTTTTACATTTCAATTCTGGAATGAATTTACAATGAATGACAAAAAAAGTTCTTTTCAGACATTCATCTATATATTACATTCATATTTTATTTTATAACAGTGCAATACAACAAATAAGACAAAGTAAAGCACACTAAAATCCAAATGAATAAAAAAAAAAAAAGCACAAGTATAAATGTGTAGTAAATATATATGGTTGTTGCAGTTTTTTTTTCATTGCTTTAGTTTGTTGAATAAAAAGTTTGTTAATGTGGTTTAAATGTAAATTTACTAACCAGCCAGAAAAATAAATTCTGATTCAAAATTAAAGCTTGTAATCTGCCGTTGCAGTTTCAATACATTTAATCATCCAGAGTCAGAATTAATGTTACACACACAAATGCACAAAGTGCTGAGAGAAAAAAAAAACTAACACTGTTGTCCAAACAGTCCATGGGGGAGGGGTGGATTTAAATTCCAAAAGGGTCTTGCAGCTCGTTTCCTAGTTCCCCAGTCAGCAATGTGTTTGTGAAAAATCAGTCTTTTTGTCTTGCTGAAAAAAGGCTAAATCTACATTGGTGGCCCAGTCTAAGTTTGCTATTCTTTGCACTTTCAATTCAAGTGAATGAGGGAGAATGAAGTGGCCCGAGACCCTTTATTTGATCTACTCCATTGCATAAAGTGACGGAATTCTAATGTATTTGTTTAATACCCCGAAATAGGCTGTAGCTTTCTATAGGGGAGGCTCACAAAGCGCGTTATTTTTTTAAACCCTGAAAATAAATCGAATAAAAGAAATAAAAAATATATGTGTTTGTAAATATTTCTCCGTGTGTATTTAGAAACCTGTTGAATAATTCCCTGGAATAAAGGATAAATATAAGATCGGGGAAAAAATCGACATGACACTTATTTAATTGCCCTCTATGACATTTGAAAATATGCAACAACATGAATTCGGACACTGTGTGAGGCTTTTCTAAATGTTTATTGTTGGGCTTAATTGTGTTTAGCCTACAGCTTGATGAATGAGGCCAGTTGTCTGCGCTGTGACCATGGCATCGCAACTCCATGCATCCTAATCGACTGCACGATTCATTTCTCTCCCCACTGCTGCTGTGCACCTCTCACTGAAATCACACAGGTCTAGATACAAGACTAATTATTTCTTATTATTAGAATTATTACCACTTATTTGTATTATTGTTATTATTTAATAATAATGTAGTTGTGGGGAAAAATAGGGATATCCGATTAAAAAAAAAATGTTTTGGTTTGGTTTTTCAAATTAATTCATAGTTATTCTCTGGGATCTGTAACATAATAATAATAATAATAATAATAATAATAATAATAATAATAATAATAATAATAAATGTGACAAAATCTTCGGAAACATTTTTGATTGTTTACTTCACTTTTAATGAGAAAATATTTCGATGACCATTTTTTTTTCCAATTCATTGCAGACTGTTTGCACACTTTTCGAAAGCACGCATGCTTGCAAAAAATAAACAAACAAAAAACAAAACAACAACAATAACAACAACAGTACCAACACAAATGTTTTTTTAGAATGCATGCTTTTACCTAAAAAAAAAAAGAAAAAAAGTACGAATTTACAGCATCTGATACACATGGTCACCACAGCCTTTTAAATTAAATGCTTCACAGAACATTTTCTGGAAAATAGATATCTAAAACATAAAACTAAAAAGTGCATTTTACAACATTTCAGTATCAGTTATTTGCAATATTCACATCTTGCATTTGGAGGACGTCTCACAATACTACTTTTCAATTTAGAAAAGATTTGATAACTCACTTTGCTTTGTTTTTTTTTACAGGGATGGTAAGAACAAATCTAAATCCTATTCCTATTTGGTATACCCTTATCCATCATTCCAGTATTTAAAAAAGCAAACAAAAACACAGAGCCATTGCCTCGCAATTTCATTGACATTACAGTGGTCACACAGAAACGGTGCAAAAGTTTTGCTATTTGATCAAACTGAAAAACTGCCACGGGAAATTACAAGCACTTCAATTCAAATCTGAGTCGATGGTGCCCAAAACAAACGTCCCCTGGATCCCAACAGTGGCAACACGTTTCACAATAAACTGAAAAATAGAACTATCAAATAATTTATATTTTCAAGAGCAAATACTTCGCTGTGCGATTCTGTGCTGGACTTCTATGACACGATTTATTAAAGCGACACATTCAACACATACACAAATAATTCGATATGCAACTGCAACTCGCCTTGATAGTTCCCGACGACAGAAAATATAAACTTTGGGATTGGTTAAAGGGGGCCTGGGAGCCGGTCAGTGCACAGCCACAGACTGCAGTGTGGACGGGCTCGTCAGAGTCTCGCTCGGGGTCGCAGGGCTGCTTTGGCTCGTCGCTGTCTGTGGGGACGTCGGGCTCAGAGACTGCGGAGAGTTTGATAGAAACGCGGGGATGTGCGGCGATAGCGCCGAGAACCCGGCCATGGAGGTCGGGGTGGGCTTGATTGGCACGGGGATGGCCGGTAAGGACTGTCCCCCGTGACACAGGGACTTGATGGGCACGCCATAGGCACTGTAGTCGCTGCTTGTCATGGAGATCGGGGCCGCCGTGTCAATCATGCTGGTGTTGTACATGTGGGGCCAGGCTGTCGTCAGCTGGTTGTGGAGCGGGTACCCGGCAGACATGGACTGCATGGTGGAGAACGCCAGGCTTCCTGGGACCTTGTACTCTCTGGCGATGATGTTCTCGATGGCGAAGGGGTGCTTAAAAGTTGAGGACTGAGACACTCCGAGGTTGTAAGTTGACATCTGGGGAAGGTGTGTACCAGTGGCGGCCAGGGCGCTCAGTCTCAGCTTGGCTTGCTGCTGGAGGTAATGCGCAGCATCCGACTGCTTACTCGGGGCCAAATGATCGGACGAACTCAACAGTTTGAACCTTTTGCGGCGTCTCAAGAAACTTCCATTCTCAAACATGTCCCCGCAGCTGGGGTGCAGAGCCCAGAAGCTGCCCTTGCCTGGCTGGTCGGGGCGCCGCGGGATTTTAATGAAACAGTCGTTGAAGGACAGATTGTGTCGCAGGGAGTTCTGCCACCTCTGAGTGTTTTCTCTATAATAAGGGAATCTATCCATGATGAACTTGTAAATTTCACTGAGAGGCAGCATCTTCTCCGGGCAGCTCTGGATCGCCATGGCAGTGAGGGAAATGTAGGAGTAAGGTGGCTTCTGGTCGCTGTACGTGTTTCTCCCTGGGCGAGGCATCCTCGAAGATTTTCAGAAAAGCAATAAAAAAAAGTAGTCTCCCTTAATTCCTCTGTGAAAGCTTGCAGCTCTTCATGAAAACGACCGCTGAGGAAAAGTTTCGGCAATGCTGGAGAGTTGCGTCGTGCGTAAAAGAGCCAGGTGGAGCGCCTCTGCAGTGTGCAGGCGGGCGGACGGTGCACATTTATTGAGTGACGGCTGCTGTAAGTCTTTCTCGCAAAGTAAGTCAGCTTGTCCCGGCTAGCAGAAGTGAATAGACTTCATTTGGCGTCCTTGATAAGACGGAGCTAAGTGGATGCCTCCATGGCCTTCCTCTAACCATCTGATAGTTTTATGTAGTGACATGAGCAGAAAAGACCCCTGTAGAGGCGCTCCATTAATGTGCCACCTCTTTGCTATCACATGACAATCGCCATGGGAGGAGGGGGGCTGGGAGGAAGGCATAATCTGGTTTCATTTACACCTATTTACATGGACACCTTGGGCCAATGGAAATCATTTCCATTTGAAGACAGAAAAAGGGGTGAAAAGGCTCGGCAACCGGAATTGAACTGCGATGGCACTCAGTGTGTGAAGGTATGCGCTAATACTTCTTCAGCGGACTTTACAGTTACAATGCACGAGTAGATATGGAATTTAAACGGACATGAAAATAATTCGGTATACTGTAATTTTATTATATTTTGTCCGAAATTATCTTTCTGACTATTTGTGCTGTTGTTAAGGCAGACGTGGTGGATTATTAAAATACTCCTGTGCGTGACGAGAGCAGTTTTCCATATAGTGTTTCACGCAGGCTGCTAACATTTTTTATTATGTGGATTTGAATGAAAAATGATTTTACAGATAAAAAATGCATTTCGCGTTCTCCCTCCTAATTACAGCCTGATATTGTTTACGAAATGCCACACAAAATAATTCGCCATGAGCGAGTTTGTTGATGAGCCGACTATTAGTTTTTCTCAGCTAATTTGGCCCAGAGCTGCGCAGAGGAAGCAGACGATATGAAAACATCAACACAATGCAAACAACGCTGTTCAAACTGAAACTTCATGAGGCAATCAGGTCCATTGTGTTTATGTAAAGAAGATTCAGAAGTACTTCACAAATGCAAATAAACCCTTGAGGATGGTGTGGCGAAAACTGTATAAAATATCCATAAGTCAATTATATGAATGTGAAAACCAAATGGGAAGCCTATTTTGAGCTATTGCTATTCAAGCTTTTGGGCCAGGGCCACCTTTTCCGCTTGGAGGGTTTGCAATGCCAGGGACCACACACACGCACACGCAGATTTGCTCATAATTTATGCTAATTTCCCCCCATAAATCCACAATGCACCCTATCACCAGTCTGACGGATTACGAAAAGAATCGCATTGCGGGGGGACACCGAGTTATTTTCACCCAGAGACCAGGAGCAGGCTGGAGAGGAGCGTCCTCCCTGCACTGTTTAATCTAAAAGCTCTGAATCAATATGAAAAAAAATAAAGGAAAGGGGGCTACCCTACAAAAAAAAAAATCTAATGACAGTAAAGGTTCTGTATTCCATAATTGAATGGGAGGATGTAAATTATTCTAAAAAAAAGTCTAACTGCCAGCGTGCATGATTTTCTTTTTCCTGCAGAGTGCCTTTTAACACCTGTCATTTCCCATTAAAGTTCAGCTGAAAAGGTTTTGTCCAAAAGGAAGTGGCCCAGTCGACCCATCTACCCGCGGATAATGACAACACACTGCCAAGGACCAAACATCTTCTGACACCCAGCCCATTCACCCTCCATTCATTTAAAAAAATATATATACTTGGATTAATATGTCCGTGTGCGGAGAAGTCAGACTGTCTTTGTTACGTGCAAAAATTATAATGGTGAAATGTGATTAAAATGCGCTATTAAAATCGCCCTGCAAACACTGAAGCATGCAGAAAATCATTTGAATGCCTCACAGACTATTAACAATTTTTACGCATGATTTTTACGCATGAATCTTACTTCCCTTTTGTCACTTTTATTTGTTCTTGTTTGCACTGCAAACTTGCTGCCACGCCAAGTTAGTGAAGTTAACCTGCAACAGTCGCATTATTAACCAGCCGAGGCTCAGAGGAGCAGTAAGGTTTTTTTTTTCCTCCTCTCACACACAGACGGTGTGGCTTTTTGAGCTTCAGGGTTATGGGATATTGGTAGACCCTTTTGTCCCCCCGTCCAATGCACACACTGAAAATACCACCATGACTCTGAATCTGAATAGGGTTTTTAGCTGCTCCCAAACTCCTGAGTTCAAGCAGCAGTAGATCAAGTCTGCACTATGTTTGGTCATTTGTAGAAACCCGAACAAAGGTTGGGATAAGCCAAATTGCATTGCACTTGTGAACCGTGCCTCAGCCTGAAGTATCCTTTATAGCATGAGAGGTGGGGGGACCAAGAACAATTTTGTGTGAGCTTTCAAAAAAAAAAAGAGGAGCGAAAACAAAGGGCACTTTCTGAAACATCTTAAAGTAGAGTAGTGAGGCGTGACATTCCCAGGGTGACGAGACACAAAAGCTGAGGTCATGGGGATGAAAAAGAGAATCAAACAGCCACTTTCACACGTCTGCCCTCCTCTGCTGCTCCCCCCGAACACAATAGGAAACAAATGTTGTTAAAAGAGGATCGATGCCATTCATCCTAAAGCAGCGAATGATAGCCAAACAATATTGTCACAGTGAATCGAGTTGAGATATGCTGCCACCCAGACCTACGGAGAGAGAGAGGGGGGGGATCTGCCTTTCAGGGAACGATTAAGAGAAATTTAAAGCTGAGGGTTATTACATAGGAAAATATTTATTCAAGGGCTCATGTTGGAAAATTTAAATAAAGTAAAACAAATATTTTACTTGATCTGCAACTTAAATTTCAGATAGAATATTTTGCTTTGCTTTTTTTTTTTTTCTAAGTATTTTTGTGATTATTTCTGATTTTCCCATACCAGGTTGCTGGCTGCAGGCAATGTGTATTTAGGCCACTAATCAACCTATAAATAGACAAATCATTGCTGGAGGTGAACAAATTCGCATCTTTAAAACAAACATTTATAATCCAACTGAATTGTGAGTGTAAATTACCGTAATTTTCTATTTCTGTCACGCAGATTATCCTGAGCAGGGCCTGTAGATTTAAAGGGATTTGTTCTCTACCTGGCCTCTCGCGCTCAGAGAAAGCAGGTATGTGTTTGTTGTCTGCTGGAAAAAAAAACGGTGACTCTCCAAGCCAACCAATAGGCCTGTGCTGCTAATTAAGTCCGTGGTGATTTCAGCCCCCAGAGATGTTTTACGGTGCAATTAAGGACGCGCTGATGATAAGGTATGAATATTCAGCAGAATGACAATTAATTAGCAGACAGAGGGCTCTCACAAGAACCTCCTCAATGGCAAATTTAGCCTATATGACGCGATATTCACTCGATTTAAAGGCCAACTTCACATGCTGCCCTCTTGAATATTACATTTTTGACTGGAAAGGGAAAATAGAATAAAAGCATCTCTATAATACAATATGGCGAATGCATTTTTTTGTTGTTGATTTTATCAAACAGCGGGATTATGGCGCTCGCAGCAGCAGCAGCCCGCTCCATTAGTTGTTTCTGGGTGACATCAGAGGGAGTACCTGGCAGAAGACCTCAGGGCATTTACAACATATGCTCGGATTATGCTTAATGGTCTAATTACATAAATTAGGGCTTCATTATACGGCACATCATCTGTAACAGATATCTCAATTGTACAGAGGCGGGAACATCTAATTCAATTTGTCTGTGAATAGTTTCAGCCAATTAAACACTCAAAGACGTGAGAAAACGTTGATCCCATGTCCATTTGTGTTTTTATTTTATTTATGCAAGACAATAATGGATTTTCTACATTTAAAAAAAAAATGTTTTAATTCTATTTTTTTTACTACTTTTTTCTCAGGCAGCAGTTTCACTGTGTGACCATCAGATGGGGACAGGCTCTGGAGTTTGCCTCCCTTATTCTGTTATGGCTGATGTAGCTTTAAAAAAAATAAAATAAAATATAATCTATCTATCTATCTATCTATCTATCTATCTATCTATCTATCTATCTATCTATCTATCTATCTATCTATCTATCTATCTATCTATCTATCTATCTATTCAAAAGTCTTTTCTATTCAAAAGTCTTTATTGGCATGAGTAAAAATGTTAAATGTAAAAATATTGGGCAGCACACAATAAAAGTAATATGAACATTAACACAAAATAACAATTTATACCAGTTATATTTATACAGCATATATATGCATGCTTTAGTGTGTGTACTCATGAACAGTCAATGTGTAGGGAAGGATAAATAGCTACAGCAGCCATATTGAAAAAAATCTCCAGCCAACAGAATGGATAGTAGCTATCTGCTGTGAGATGTAGATGTAAATTTACAATAAAATCTGAACAGTATTCTACCATATTGGTGCCATACTGTATATTGCAATGCAATCTGGGAGAAAAAAATTTAACTACCTATCTATGTAAATCTAGTAAATAAAATATGTACAAGAATACAGTAATATACTGCTCATTTATTTCTAGTAATATATTGTATTTCTAAAACACAGTAAGAAACTGTCAAAAAAAATTAGCATACATTTACACTAAAAAATGACAGTTTATATATCTATCTATTTGTACTGTATTGTTTCATACTGTATATTGCAATGCAATCTGGGAGAAAAAAATTTGTGATTTCTCTTTAAGAGAATGCCATTATTTACAGGCATTTACCTACAGTGTACTGTATATCATGAATTGACAAGAATACAGTATTTTACTGGAAATGTATTTCTTGTGCTTTGGAGGCGAAGCTGCTGCCAATAACTGTACATTTGCACTGAAAAGCTTTACAGCCTGCCTATCTGTCTATGATTGTAAATAAGTATATAAATAAGTCGCTGTTAGTTTGTTAATATGAGAGAGTCCATATAAAACACATGTATCCATCTATCTACTGTATCGCTATGAATTTGTGTCTGCAGGCGCATGCGAGTGTGTGCATGTGAGGTGTGTGTAGGAGGGCTGTCTCAGTTCATTGACTCCATATGGTGAGAAACAGCAGGACTGATGAGTGTACTACCTGAGGTCCGTGTTTGTGCTGTCGACTGTAACCAAAACAGAGGCCCCTGACCCGCTGCATAATTCATTACAGACAAGACAGTGCCGCTCACACTCTCATTTCATCATTTAGCTTTTGGTGACAGATGACTCTGTAACAACAAATCATCCTATTAAACTGCACATGATACTTAGCCAGCTGACAGATAGAAAAGGGAAGGAGCAAAGGAGCAAGAGAGAAGTTGCTGCGAAGGCGGTGAGACAGGGAAAATGTAAATGTGTGAAAGATGAGAGGAGAAAACAGAATAACAATATGACAGAGTCCATTTCAATATTGAGAAGAAAATGCAGAAGCCCTTGCTACTAGACTATGTATCGCTGAATAATGAACTCGTTTCATATGAGCAGTAATTCTCGTTTTCTGTATATATTGTTGAAAATGAGAGAATAATGCAATATTAAGCAATGTGAGATCATAATATATTAACAACAAACTCAACAGAAGAGTGAACTTTCACAGAGAAGCAGGAAGATTAAAGGGCTATTATTCAAAAAAGGTATGAATTAACATGGTTCAATCACATACAAAGAGTTACCTTTCACACAGGGTAAAAAATGAGCTGGAAGGCTTTGAGGTGGAGATGCGTGAATCTGTGCAGCCAGGAGCACAGGATGAAGTACTGGCGAGGCTTTTAAAGCTCCCCTGACCTGTGTTGTGTCATTAAATGCTGATCTACAACACATCCAAATGACAGGTGACATGTTAACTGAGGAGTATAAATGGATCAATATATCGGGTCACTTTAAATGGGATTACAACCTCTAGAGGTCAATGTTGTAGGTTTAACCTCAGGGTGAGACACTACATGTCAATAGAGTCAAAATTTGAACTAAAACAACATTGACATTATCATAAAATTGATTACTTATATTAAGACTATTACTTTTGTATGCTTAAATATGCAAATTAGTCATTATTTTATTGGGAATGTGCTAATCTGCATTCATTTCCATAACAGAAATCTGAACATTGAGTTTGAATTCATGTTTTATTTTGTTGATATATGTGAGGTAAAGGTTTTTACAGGGGGGATTTTGGATATCTCTTTTTTATCACTCCATAAATCAGAAAATACTGTCAACAGCCATAAAAAGAAAATCCATTTCCGCCATGTTTTTAGGAATAAAATGCTCTATAAATCAGAATATGGGTGATATATGAACAAGCCCCTCTGTGAAATGTATCTATAGAATAGATTGGAATGAAAGTGGAACGTTTGGTGTAAATAAGTGATAATGAAATGGGGGATTCTGGCTCTTAGGATATATGTTGTAAAATTCCATACATTTGGCAAGACACTACAGGTGAGAAGGGCAAAAAAAATACCATGAAACTTTCCTAGTTGATGACTTACTTTAAAAAAAAAAAAGTATTTATATTTCTTAAATTGAATGTGTAAGTAGGCAAATTAGGTGTTGTGTAATGCTAACCTCTGAGATTTTTTTCTTTTGGGCGGGGGGTTATAGAGTGTAATATATTACACGTGTAAATGTATTATTTTAATGGTGTCTTTCCACTAGGTATCCATCAGGTAGCTTTCCCTTTTTGTTCACATTTCCATTATCTTTTCATGGTGGAGAAATGTTGGAAAACTGTAATTAACTTGGGTTGTTTGCCCCAAATTAATTACTGCGTTGAAAGGGTTGGGATAGAGAGGGATGAAAAGCTTTGAACTCTGGGATCAATTCAGAGAAAGTTGACATTGTTGTTTGTTAGACATGTCCTCGGCAACGCCACCAACACGTCCGTCCTTTGGGGGTTAGCGTGTGAGACGTCTAACTGAGGCAAATCCTTTTTTTATTGTGAGCTCGTGTGGTTGGAAGGCACGGTCCTTTGTGTGGCTCATGTTCATCCAGACCTTGGCAGTGATCAGAACACACTTAACCAACTGGGACCAAATGAGGGGCATTTTGTTCCGTCTTTCATCTTATACATGAGGGAAATGCCTGGTCTCTGAGGATGTGGCTAACAGAGCCAAAGACCAGAACAACACAATACACAATAACAATACACAACGCGCGTAAACAAAAACACACGGTTGATGCCGGGGACACCCACGGGGAAGGTAAATGAATGAAAGGGAAATTTTAATAAAAGTTTGCAAACATGTGTGGACATCTAGTTGTCAAAGCAAAAGAGACAAATTAGAACACCTGAATTGCTCTTTGTGACCTACATCTCTTATAGGTGGCTCTTATTTTTAGAAACACGGGCTTGGTCTTCCTATTAATGCCACTTTGTATATGTCATTAAGAGAGGACTGCAGCCCCCAATGCAGTGTTCAGTCCTTTGCTCCTGGGTGACTAACACAATGACCAATCACCAAGTGCCACTTCTATTGATATATTTTAATTGGTGTGTGATATATGCCGCTGTAAGGCTCACATTTGCATTGCTAAGCATAACCAAGCCTCACAGTAAATCACAAAGAGCTTTAAAGAGAAACGCAAACAAGCGATGTTGCATGGTAGCACTTTGCACTGCTCCTTTATGGTTGACCAGCTCAATGTGCCTCCTGCTGAAAGGTAATATGCATGACACATTTCCAGGCACTAATTCATTTGTTTAGTAATAGGGGAGCTAACCTGTGCTGAAAACACGGGTGCAGTGAGGAAAAACATAAAGGTCCTGTTAATCCACGGCTAATCAAAAGGGCACAGGAAGTAACCCCGCAGAGGGATTTTGTCATATTAATTAAGGCGAGGCTTGAATATTTGTGCATCTATAAAAGCATGCTCATAAGGAAGGGCACAGTGCCGACTCGGCATCATTATTCCATCAGACTGCTCCAACGCCGTCAGTGTGAGGACGCAACACCTAGCTGGCGGCCAAGGACCTTGGAAAGCATAGCTAATATCTGGAGAAAAATATGTATTTATGTGTCTGAAATCCTGTTGATTAAAGGTTCCTGAAGCAGCATTGCAGCTGATATACGACAAGATGTATCTTTGCAGGATAGTAGTAATAGAACTGATGAACTGTGGTGTTGATTACTAGACCCTGAAGGGGCTACACTTGAAAATAATGTTGTTGACTCTGACCTGTTCAGGAGCGAGCACTCCAGATGAGACAAAGCATTTGAATAATAGATGGGAAATATACACAGACAGCATGCACACAGAAGAATGCAATTACATTTCTATCAAACAAGTTTAATCTAGAGTTGAGGTTTGCGCTATTATAATGGACTGATGGAAAAAGCACGGGAAGAATCCAAGGAAATGTCAAGTACCGCTGCATGCTAGGAGAAATCTTTATCGGTCACAGCTACTGTAGGCACAGACAGAGTATTAACAGCCTGATCAGCTGGGGAAATGTTCAGTTCCCCTGCCTAAACCAAAGCTATTACAATCCCAAATAATTAACTTGCAGCAGGAAAGCCAGTTGTCGTGACAACTAAGATGAGAGGATCTGCATGTAGAACAATTTTGATCAAAAGTCTGTTTCTCACTACATCCCCGAGTCGTCTTTGGTTTTACACACTATTATCAGGTTTTGATCTCCAACAGTCCTCAATAACAAATTCAGAGCTTTGGTGGAAATAAGTCCACTTTCCCGATGAAAGGCTGTTATTTTTACATAGCTGAGCTGACGGATTCTGCTTATCTCTAATGTTTCTATTTGAAAGTACCGGCCCACATGTCATAGTCTCTGCACTACAACCTCTACAGAGCTTTCTCAAGAAAACTTTCTATTAAAGCAAAATTCCATCACAACTTTATGTATATTGATCTTGATAAATAACTCAAGTTGTCAATTAAATATAAGAACACAGTGTTTTCATTTCTGTATTAAAGGCAGATTATGCAGGAATGGTCTCTTACTGCTTGTAAACACAACATTCAAACTCGGCCCCTCCTCCACGGCTCAACAAAAGTCAAAGCAAATCTCATATTCTCTCTCTTTTTGGAAAGTTTTCTCAGATTGGCATATCGCCTCGCTGTATATTCTATGCATTGTCCGCTATTTTTCTAGATTTCTACCCAAAAGGTGACGCTCATGAATATCCCAAACACACCAAAAGAAAAAGCAGAGAGCAGGTTTTCTGCAGAAACAGACACCACCACATTTCTAGTGGGTCTCATGTGATGATGGAAAGGGATTATTTTACAGTCTGACCTATTTATGCATTAATACAGTGGTGTATTTTGATTGGATACATGGGACAACAGGTAAGAGATAATAAGTGTCTTTCAGAAAATACTTCCCCAAAATGACACACCAAAAAAGTAAAATTTCAAATAAAAAAAGAGAGATATGTATATAAATAATACATTAGTGAATTAAAAAGGTAAACATGGTTATTGACTCAAATTAAAATGTTCATTCAATGTCTTTATTGAGGCCTTTTTTTGCTAGAGCCTTTTTCGTCGGTGTGCAAAGTTTTCTGTAGTTGTAAGTCATGTCGTCTTGTACAAACACAGTCTGGGAATATCTAAGCAAACTTGTTAATGCAGAAAGTTAACAGCCATGTCTGGGAGGAAGAGACAGTCTTTCTTTAAAGTTAGCATTTCTTGGTTCAATCAAAGTGCTGAAAGTCAGCTCCAGTTCTGAACTGCTCTCAAATATGCACTGTTATTCAATCATTACTCTGTTTATGTCCTCATCTCACTGACAGACTTCAACAGGCGTTAAACCAACTCAGGTAATATGGCCTAATAAATCGGGACCAATAAAAAGCATTTAATCGTGAGTGTCAACATGATTAATTGTGCACTAAAATCCATGTGAGACCTCCCAGTCAAGGGGGCAGTGAAAAGGCATTTTGCATTTCAGCAGAACTGGCATCAGGACGAGCAGTTATGTGAGTCTATCCATGGAATGGTATGAATATCAAATTAATAATTAGTCATGTAATTTCTCCTCAGGAATTACTACGCCTCAAACTGGTTGGTGAATTTAATTATTAGCAGCCTTTTTGTTTCCATGTCCCTCTCATTACTGTCAGGATTGATGTAACATAAACTTCATTAAAAATTAAAGCAAGAGTCTTAATTATGAGGCTACACTGACTGAAGTTAGAATTAGCCAACTCAGTGATGTGCAAATGAGAGCATTATTTAAGAAACATGCTGGAAGTAGTTATGCTAATTTCAAGAGTTCACAGTAGCAGACCTTTTCACTTGCAGTTGCATATTCATTAAACACACTATGCAAATTTAATGTAGCAGTCTTAGTAATGCCTTGTTAATTTATTCAGATTTATTGAGTACGACTTGTAAAAAGTACCAATTTAATTACCCTATCTCCTTGGAAGGTAAGGGATGTGGCCAAGGTTTTAAACTGTGTAAATCAGGATTAGTGTGGTTTGATGGAGAAAAAAAGGGAATGAAAGGACACTGCTGTTAATGGCCATGCTTGAAAGACATATTGATTTACTTAAGACATGATCCAAGTAAAAGTCTGTACAGCACACTCAACCAGCCAAAAAAAGCATATGTGTAGTTATGGCTAAGGTGGAGTTCATCTCACATAGTCTTCATGTCATATAATGTAGCATGAGCTGAGGATGAGTTAAACACTAAATGTTTAAATTGCAATAAATAGGCTTAGTTTTGCAGCCAAATGTTGGGAGTTTTCTGTTTTTTAAGAAATAAAAGCCAATTGCTTGAACATTTAACAACCACATCATTTTCGTTATGCATTATGTGTTTTGGTTGTTTACTAATTGATTAATCAATCGATAAAGTGCTAGATTAATCGATTCCAAAAAGAATCGATAGCTACAGCCCTATTTCAGAGTTTATATATAAATTAGTCCAAATGCAACAACAACTTTAGTCCAAGTTCCTATTGCTACAAGTCACGCCTCACCCAGGTTTCCACTCTTTTGGCTGTACCTTCCTGACAGATTATTCCAGATATTAAGCCTGCTAGATATCTGGGATTGCGATCTCTTCTTTGCAGATGATGTGTTTCTGCTTGCTCCATCAAGTCAAGATCTGCAGCTGTACTTGGAACAGTTTGCAGCCGAGCGTGAAGCACATGATGACGGTCAGCAAGTTAGAAGCCATGGTTCTCTGCCAGAAAAAGGTTGATTGATTTCGGTGAAGCACTGTCCCAAGCGAAGGAGTTCAAGTATCTTGAGGCCTTGTTCACGAGGATAAAATGAAGCATGAGATGGACAGACGGTTTGGTGCAACATCAGGAATTATTCGGCCATTGTGAAGAGGGAGCTGAGCCAGAAGGCGAAGCTCTAAACCAGTCCATCTATGTTCTGATTCTCACCTGCGGTTGTGAGTTTTGGGTAGTGCAAAAGAATGAGATCTTGGATACAAGCGGCCCAAATGAGTTTCCTATGTAGAGTTGCTGGCTCAGCCTTAGAGACAGGGTGAGAAGCTCAGACCAGAGGGAGCTTGGAGTAAAACTGCTGCCACTTGGCATCAAAAAGGGGCCAATTAAGGTGGTTTAGACATCTGATCAGGATGTCTAATGGGCGCCTCTCGATTAAGGTTTTCCAAGCACGTCCAACCGGTAAGAGAACCTCAGGTCATCCCTGAAAACGCTGGAGAGATTTTATACCTCGTCTGACCCGAGATCGCCTTGGGGTCCCCCAGGGAGAGCTGGACAACGCAGCTGGGGAGCAGAGCATCTAGTATATCCTGCTTAGCCTACTGCCACCGTGCGCTGGCCCTGGATAGATAGATGATATGCATCTGTGATGTGTCTTGGCTCGCATCTTTTGAATAGTTTGCACAAAGTGTTTGCCAAGTCCACAACAATTAGCCTCTGATCTCGGGCTTTTGTTGAGGATCTCCAAAAACTGGAGCCAAGTGGAAAATCACGGCTAAAGTAATGAAGTGTGAACTTAATATTCTCCTGCTATAAATATCCATAAGAAGATGGGTTCAGTGTAGCCAAAAAGGGATGTACATGGTCAGGAACAATACTCTTGCTGGCTGTGGTATTTTAAGAATCGTAAACAATTGCGATGATGATAAAACAAAACAAAAAAGACTCAAAGAGAATCAAAGAATCAAAAGTGTGGTTTCCCTTTAAGTTTCACTTCCTCATTTGCAATCTATAACTGTTGTGTCACAGCATGTAAAATGCTGGTTCAATGAAAGGTGACTATTACAAACAACACAGCAATAAACATTTGCATCTGAGAGCATGTTTACTGTGTTGGACCAAATCCAAATATAGAGAATTACTGCACAAAGAGAGGGGTGTTAATTAATATGCACTTTTAATTCAATACATAAACCCCTGAAGAAGAAAATAAACATGTCTGCACACATCTGGGCATGGCCTGTTTATTATAATAAACCTTTCTTTTACAGTCACATTTTGTTGTGGAGCAGGTTTTGATCTGTATCCTAACAACACAACAATGTCTTCTCAGGTAATGGAGACTTCAAAAATAAGCAAGACAGAAATGGAAAGCCAGTACACTGTGCAACCAAATAATCTTGTTAGTTTCAAGTGGTATGGTCACTTGTCAGTGACTAGATGCAAGTCCTCGGGGACACAGTTGAAAGGCTGAACTGGAGAAAAACATCCTTGGGGCCTACGGGGGGAACAAGCCCAATCACTGTGGTGGTAAAAACAACCTGCAGACGAGCACTGAGGGCCACACAGCTCTGACCGAGGCAGAGCAGACTGCATACATACACCACTCCAGGAGACAATTACACTGGCTGGGTGTCTATCGCTCGTGTCTGTTCATCCCTCCCTGTTGTCCCGCAGGAGTCCCTTGGGGGCGTGTATGGGACTGTGTATGTGTGTGTGTGTGTGTGTGTGTGTACTGGGGGGCCCTGCCTACACACTGAAATCACCTCTTACTGCTTTGCTGAACAAAAAATTAATCGTTCGTGTGTTTGATGCACCCATCCAAACAAAAATAAAATAAAGACAAAAAAAACCTGTTAAAACCACTTGGTGCAATTAAGCTGCTCGGGGTTATATTTATTTTGAACTAAAGGAAAAAGGCCTTACTTTTCTTTTTTTTTTTTTTTACAGTCTCCATAAATAAAAAGAAGGCACTCAGAGGAAGCAAATGTAAGTGCCTGAAAAGATTGCACACAGTATAAACTACTGATGTGTGTAGGCGTTAGCGCTGTACCACAAACACCTCTGAGTTGATTACATAAATATTGCATTACTCAATTATTTATGTGTTATTAATTTAAAAACATTTTACTTGAAAAGGAAAATATTTGTAAGTAGAATCACAGGACTTTTGTTTAATGTGTTGAAGCAGACTTTAGCAGCATAAACATAGATATTATCACTCTGCATGCTCGGGGTCAAAAATGACCCCAAATTAAGTTTGAAATCCAATAAAACTAAATAAATGTTGTCTTTTCAATGCAAGAATTATATTTTTACATTCTGCAAACACAAGTAAGTTCAATTAAGTATTAAAGAACACTAAAATACTAGTTTGCATAGAGTTTCTCTTATACATTAAAACATTGTAATACAGACTTAAATTCATATTTTTATATATTTTTTCCTACCATTTGAGGAATATAGTCACTACCAGTGAATTTTAACTAACATCACAGTGAAACTTCTGCAGTTTATTACACTACATTTACAATAATTATTTTCTGAATTTCAGTTTCCTGAAATGTCATGTTTAAATATGCAAATGATGTATTGTCTTATATTAAATATGAATATATTTGCATATATTTCCACAACTAAAATCTAAACATTTTATTGACACATTAGAGTTTAAGGTTTTTAAGATTTTGGGAATGCTGCAGATCTCTTTTCATCACTAAATGAAGCAGAAAATATTGTCAACAGACATTAAAAAAACATCTATAAATCAGACTATGAATGCTATATGAACAATAAGCTCTACAAAAAAATTGAATAAAGATAGGAATTACACTGTAAGGTTTTGGTTTATGTAAAAGCAACAAAAGTTGAGATTGTTTTGGCAAAGTATGACAATAAAATAATTTGAAATTCCATACACTTTGCAAGACACTGAATCAGACATATTTGACTCAAAAATATATAGCCATGAAACTTCCATTACTTAGAAATTACCAAACATTAAATATTCATGTTTAAGACGTAAAATAAATAGACACAAAATATAATTTAATTAAAAATGAATATAAGCAATGCAGCTGCATCAGTAACAATTTAGATGTGATGATAAAGGCTTCGACAGTCTGGAAATGTGTGGTTTAGGGACCTTAAAAGTGCTTAAAAAGTGCTTGAATTTTACTCTTAAAAAGCGGTATGAAGATTGAATATAATTATTGTGATATGTATATTTTTGCTGCGCTGTGAATGTGCCTTCAGACCATATGATATCAGTCTGCCCACATATTCAGGACTCCTGCTTTTGCCCCGTTTAATATGAATCCTTTAGTCACAAAGGGTTCTGCTTTAAGTATGCATTGTCCTAACAGAGGTAGCACTTAAAACTAACGATGTCATAAATTTTTCTGGCTAATGTGGCAGGCGTAAAGGGAGCTCCGGCGGGTGGGGTGAGGGTCTGGTGATTTGAGAGGAAGGATGATGAGATTCGGTGGCCTAGCCCAAGCAATGAACTTGATTAAACTAATCTCATCTCTATCAAAGCATCACTCTGATCCCTCTTGTCCCATTATTCATGGCAATGGGATAATTACACTGAGATGCATGGGGCCAGACAGACAGCACTGTGACACGGGGCCCTCAGACCCTGGGCGATGCCTCCACTACTATGTGGCCTGTTCATTTTAAACACAGATTAATTATGGTCAATGGGATGGTTCACAGCTGTCACTCTTAGTGAGAAAAATGGAAATGATTGCTCTCGAGATGATAAAGGATGTATATTAAGTCATCTGCTGGTTGGAAGTTCAATAGGAATGAATACAATCAGCATTTTGATTTCGACATCGGCACTTTAAGCGTCGGAATAATGTGGAAAAACTGCAGCAGTCGATGTGATAATGTCAATGTTTACAGCCATCGTACCAGAAAATCACAAAGCAAAGTGAACAGAGATAATGATGACTGACTGTAATATTCTCTGCACCGGAACATACTGTGTGTGTGTGTGTGTGTGTTATATACAGTTATGAGTTGTTATGAGGTTAGACGCCAGTAAATTTCAATTGAAATAAGACAGTTTTTAGTTATTTTGCTATCATAAAATGACTTATTTTAGAATAGTTAAAAGAAAATATATATTTTCGAACACTTTGTCTATTTACATCAGTATATCTCACCTAAATTGACCAAAGGTTTGCATTAGATAATGCCTCAGCTGCATATTTAAGCATAACATTTCAGAAAACCTTTGATACAAAACATATTGTCCTAATGTAAGCAAGGGAACAACATCTATCTGAGCTCATTCACTTCAAGAAACCAGGGACAAAAAAATAATATGACAACAGGATTGTTTCCTTTGAAATATTAAAGATATTTGGTTTATGTTAAGTGATTGTGTCGATGAACACAAGATTATGTTGAAAATATGTCATTTTTCAAGAAGTATATCAAAATTCAAGCATATTCCTAACCTTACTAAAATATCTTCTAAACTCTCAGGATTTTGTATGAATCCTTTATATTATGTTATGCTGGGAGTCTGCCTATTATAACAACATTTAAAGTCCGATATATGGCACATTTAGTTGACACATTCAACTATAACCTTGGTCAAACTGCTGAACAACTGAGCATCACTTTTAGATTCATCATGAAGAAAAAGTGTTGGTTTTCAATAGTTTAGGCACCTCTCATTAGAAAGTCAAACATGGGATTTATCATTATAATGTGTTGCCCCCCTGAGGCAGATATTCATGTAGAACAGAAACAACGCTGTGTGTATTTACAGACAACAAATCATGTTTTGTCAAAACTGACAAACCCAGCGTGAGACAAAGGCAGCGGACTCCTATAGTGATCTTAGCGAGGAGAAATCCATAAACACATGTTCCCTGCAGCGCACCATCACTCTCTGCAGCCGGCCTGACGTCAGAGGACAGGGCTTAAACTGTCCACAGAGGACTACAACTTTGCAAACAAAGCCCCAAGTCGAGCCTCTCGGAAGTCCCGACTTTGACTTTCTCCTAGCTTCGTGTCAACACTCTGCTCCGCAGCCCCCTCCACGCAAAAAATACCTCTATTACAGCACAATTTGGGAGCCATTCATCAAATAAGACATAGGATTAATTAAGCCTGAGGACTGAATTAGCCTCCCTCTTCACTCATCAAGGTGTACCCTTGGCCTGGGGTTGGAGACGGGGGTGGGGGCTCCACACTGATGGTGAGGGTGAGGGTGAGGATGGGGGAAGGGGGTTCATATCAGTAGCATGTGTTTAATACGCCGCACATTCATGCTGGCACAAAAAAAATGAAAATCCCTTTATCCCCAATTTACATATGATGTATGACAATAAAAAACTCCAGAGGGGAATGCTACCACAGTGCTGTTCATTACATATTAGCTTTATGGCAATATATTTACCAGGATGAAAGGCCTTGTAGGGGAAAAAGTTGGCAGAAGACTGAATGATTAAATGTTTCCCGCAGGTACTTTTTCACACCAAAACATCCATCAGCTGCTGAGAACAATGAGTGTAGCACCTGATACATCACAATGACACTTTAAATGTTGCTTTTAGTGGAATAATTCCACATCAAACACAAGGACGGGCTCAGCAAACAGAGCTGGACTCTTCCCTTTATATTGAAATATCCGGCTGCTGTGTTTTATGTGTTGTGATGGCCCCTAACAAACAAAGATTCCCTCCCTTATGTACAGAGATATGACACACATACCATGCACTGAGTTCATTAGTCCATAGCATCCCGTCCCTCACTGGAGAGGGTCACGCTTTTGATGAATGGACTGTGTGAGCTTGTAGCTGCAGGCTAAGATTCAGCACCTCAAGAGGCAGAGGACCCAACTCTGGTTAGAGCGAAGAAAGAGAAGAAAGAGAGGAGGAAATGAGGGAGAGAGACAGAGAGGTGAATTTGGATTACCCAGGAGTTCTGTGTCTCCCGAGTCCTGCATCCGAGAGACATTAGGAATCTAATGTGCTATTATTCTCCATCACCCCCCTAAGCCTAAAACATCTGTCCTTGGGGTGTCTCCGGTAATAGACAAGGGCTTTCGGACCCTTCGCTAAGACAAGACAGCAGCTTCTACAAGGGTCCTTGACGTCCTGCCGACTTAATCTGCAAGTACTTTCACAAAATTGACATTGCCTAGAGAGTAAAGCAATCAGCAGACATGGTGGTGCAGAGCATTTATATTTCAGCCGTGCTGCTGGAGACAGTGAGACCTGACCTTTAGGAGGCCTGGCAAAGAATTACATTTCTTTTTACAGGTTTTTCTAACTTTAAAAAGATTTTTTTTTTTTTTTGTCATTGAGTTACTTCAAGGTGAGCAGTCGCTGGGTGAACATGGGTGTGCTGTGTATAGGGTGAACTGACAATATTAGTAATGAATCCTGTATTTCTTTCCCTACAAGAGAGAATAATATACAATATGGCATGATTTTGATTTCTTTGTTAACTCACAGTTTTAAAAGATGTATTTGATTAAATCAGTTGATTGTTGAGTGTTTTAATAAGGAAACCCTGTTCGCTCTACCTCCTCCGTTCCCCCTTATACTTGTCTTTCTTTTACCTGTGGATGTTTTATGCTCCAGTTCCTATCAACACCACCATGAATCCAAATCTTTGCACAAACTCTAGATCCCTGTCTTAGGTTGTGTGCTGACAGGATAAGTCAGTCCCTCCTGCATCATTCTGGTAATAATTGGGCTGGTTTTGGTCTTTTGGGGGATTTTTTTTGGACAATAATACTAACATAGAATATTGACAACTAGGGCTGTTATGATGTACTGGTATTGACAATAACTGTGATGTTATGAAAAATAAATACTGATAATTTTGTCGTTAAAATAATACACATGTGAGAATAAAGTTTAATAATCTAGAGCCTCTTAAATCATGTCTTATTGTAGGTTTTTACAGTCATGCTTACAGAACAGAAAAAGGGACAAACTGCACAATAAATACATTTTTCAAAGTTTGTACAGATATTGATAATATTGTGAAGTCCTATATGGATGGTCTGTTTACTTTCTTCATTTTCATGGTTTTGGTTTGTGTAGACTGTTTAATATCATTAGAGGGCGACGGCGAGGGCCACTGATCATTTGGTGGCATGCAGAGAGAGAAGTAGTGTGGCTGTAATCAGTATCACCTGAGCAGGTGAGGTTTCTTCTTTGTCCTTCTCAGTCAGGGAGACAAGTATGAGAGAGACACAGTCAATGCTACAGAGTCGCCACTGGTATGTATTTGTGATTAAGTTGGTTAATAATGTAACATTCCTCTCGAGATTTATTCATTTCTTACGGCAGGTAATTTTGAGTTTGTGAGGTAGAAATGTATCCATAAGGTAGTTTGAGTTGTGGCTTAAGTTGGAAAACTGCATTAGGGGAATTGTTTGTCTAAGTTACATTTAATGATACATTTAAAATGACAGATTTCAGTTGAAAAGATTTTGTAAAATTAAGTTTGTTTGTTTGAAAAGATTTGATTATATTTGAAATGATTGGTAGGAATAATTTGTTGAAGATTTAAATCAGATTATTTGTTTAAAAACTGGATTAAAAGGAATTTCATGCATGTTAAATAAATTAAGAAAATTCATAAACCTGTTTAAAAAGAGTGTACATAATAGTACAATAAATATATTTAAAAATAAGTTAAGTTGGCAGATTTGACATTTCAAGAAATTGCTAAAATTAAGAGAAAGTGATCAAATCAGTTAGATCCAGTTTAAGTATGATTTGTCTTTAATCTGCAGAATTAATGTTAGTTTGAATTTTGACTGGAGAGATTTAAGTTATTGACTGCATTGATTGATTTCTTTTCTTTTCTTCAAGGTTATCAACCTACATTGTTCTGTTCTATACTACTACTGTACCAATAACATCCTGGTTCAATAAATAGAAAAGAACTGTACGAGTTGTTCAGCGTCCTCTGTGGTCCTCTCTGCTGACCTGAGTTAAGGCAGGCATTGACAAAAAAGACTATCGACTCGACAAATATTATAGTTATAATGAAATCTTTTGGCCATGATAATGGGGACACCACTACCTGTACAATATAGGGAGACTACTTATGCAGTTTTTTGTATTACCACAGCATGAGAGAATAATTGTTTTCATATGACCATGGATGCAATATTCATGATACTCATTTTTAACATGAAAGCTCTGTTAATGGAGGCATAGTATTTGATGTTGTATTTCTACTAATTGAATTAAATCTAGTCAAAGAGCAGAAATATTTGTCTTAAAGGCTTTCAAACCCCCGAGCTCTGATTATAAATGCATCCCATTAAATGAAAAGAATATATCTTGATTCATTAATTATTGATAAGGTAAAAAAAAATACTATGGGTACTCATTAATTTAAGAGAAATAATGTCTCATCGTTACGTAGGACGGCATAGCAACAACTCTGCTTTGAGAAATGCCCCAATAGATCCATCACAGGATGGTGGAAACCGTGCAACCTGTTTAAATAGGAAGTTTCTTTGCTAAAGAGATGGTGTGGGCTGAACAGATGGCCAAACCTGTGCTTTTCACTCCTGTTTCTGTTGAGCAATTAAAAGTTTCTGCCTGTTTTTCTCCCTTCCCCCCAAAGTACAGATTGCAAACATGACAAGAGGTCAAATATCTGCAAGGGAAAAAGGAGTGGAACAACTGTTCCACCGAGCTGCTCCGGCCTCAGCTGGTGTGCAAGCGGACGTGTATTCACCTGAACGAGGACTGGTAATCACCCCACACCAAAGTGAATAATTAGTGTAATAATTACCAGGCTTAAAATGAATCTGCGAGCTGCCCTCTCTCACAATGCCATCAAGAATAACAGGTGTTGAAAGTGCCTCGGAGGGACAGAGATTAAAGATTATTTCGTTATCCCGAGTCTCCTTCAGGCACAACTGTCTTGTGTTTTATCCTGTCATCCACAGCGAGGGTCGTGTGGGGGCTCATTTTCCTCTGGCTTGGCAGTTTTGGGAGCTGGGCATTTGACAGAGAGTGAATGTTGTTTAATCTGGGAGTGTGGGCCGTCCTTGAGATCCTGGACTCTCCGTGTCCACATAACCTCCAGCTACATGGAGTTAGGTTGTACTAATGGTTATTATTAGCTGCCACAGTCTTTTCCAGTCAATGAAAAAAATCCTAGATGTATTGGAATAACACATTTAGTCTGTATTTAAGGTATGTATTAAAATAATAGATAAATTCAGGTAATTACACAATTAAGTTTTTGTAATTTGAGGTCACTGTAACCAGATTAATTCAGTGTCCCAACAGCACGCTGGGCCCTATTCTCCTCAGAGATGACCATTTAATAAATTCCATTTTCTTATTGAAATAGAGGGCATTACTTATCGGTTTTCAGTGGCAGCCTAGTGGCTGTATGTACTCTCTGTTTTGACTTAAGCAACGAAGCAAGTGAGCCTAGGGGTGTTTGTTCTTGTAAGAATTACTTAAAGACTTGTCAAGATGCCACAACTCGTGCTTGGGTTCCCAGGCTCTTTCTGTGTTTGTTATTCGCACTTCCTGTGTGTTTTTGAAATTGCTACAGCAGGTGTAACAGATCTTAGACACAACGAATTAAATATTTGTTTCTAATGCTTCACAAAGTGTATTTTGCATTTTAATTACAGTGGAACAGAAATCGTCCCGACAGTATTACAGGCGGGATAAAGGGTCATTATATTCCCAGCTGTAATAATGTGTCTATAGGAACCATAATGCTGTGATATACGTGTGCCACACAAAAGGCACATAAATAGCGATTTGTATGAGATTTCTGTGTTTCCATTCAGAAATGACTAGAATATGTGAATGTCTATGCAAAATCAAGATGAATGTGTGGTTGGGGCAGACATTGGTTGATTATAGTATCAGCATGACATCCTGCACTTTATCTTTCCCCGTGCCCTGTTGTCTTATAATGCCGTATCATTAGTTTCCCTGACAATGATTTAGCATTCAGCCATCTACCCCATTGACCTGTGCTGTGTTTAAATGTAACCTTCTTTTAGCCCTCGCCGTCGTTTGTCACCTCTGAGCTGTCAAATACACATAAATTGGAGACGACCTGGCATGGCCGGTGACAGGGGGACACAGAGGGGCCGCAAAACAGCAGCGGGGCAATCAGCTGCATCTATTGCATTTACATGGTCTGGGAAGGTTAGCAAGTTGTTCCTGAAAGATTACCACCTCTAATTTCTTTGGGGAGGATGGGACCTTGGTTCTGCTGCCAAGCCTGCTTTTCAGGTCAGGGCCCCCTGAATGTTAACTAAGACCCAGGAGCAGGTCAGCAGGCAGGCCAAGGGACCAGAGGAAAGCCTGCGCCCGGCTCGTACACTGGCGGCCAGCAAGTGGTGCAGAAAGTTGCCATCCATCTTTGGCACAATGCTAATGATCCATTCTGGGAGAGGTCTGTGGTTAGGAAAGCTATCCAGGTAGTCCTCCACTGGTGCCTCCCCGCTGTTAAGTGCAACACCCACTCTGAAATCTCTGCCAGCAAAAAAGAAATAAAAAAAAAAAGACAGGCTCACTTACCCAAAATTCTCCAGTATTTCTTCAATAGGAGGCAGAAACGTTTGATGTCCTCACAACTGCTCGTCAAGCCTCTGGTTGTCTTCTTTAAGCTACGCTGCGAGAAATGTTCATGTGGTGCCACAAAGGGCACCTTCTGCGTTCACTTTTTAACTTTTACTTTGATCTAAATCATTAAACAGTTTCAACTCCATCTCAAACTGTGATGAGCGCTGCCACTACGTCTCTACGACTGCTGGAGCCCTGCATCATGTGATCAGTGACTTTATATATTGCATGCAATAAATAAAGCAGAATATGTCCAATATAGTTTCATCACACTGTCTTAAATATTACTGTGCTTGATCAATCAGAGAACCAAACCATAGTAAGTGGTTCAAGCACAAACTACAGTGTTTTTACTACTCTGTCATAGCTTCATACACTGACATATGTGCAAATACATACAATACATATAACAATTTTAAAAAATCCTGTGTGAACTTAAGGTGACTTAACCCTTAAAATTAATTCAAAATAATAATGCTTTTCCATCCACACTAACACTGAAATGCTCATATAATATAGATGTCTCAATATGTGCAGCCCTGTCATAACTCAAATTTATATTTCCATAATACACATGATATTAAACACCCACATGTGTTTTACATAATATACATAACATGTCATAATACCCACATATAATAAACAGGTCTTACTATTTTGTGTGTGTATATTACGTGTGCTGTGTCTTCAGTGTGATGACAACTAATCTCATTTTTCCTGACCACATCACATTAGATATGTGAAGGTAAAGAAGCTTCAGAAATGAGCCCGTGTCATTTTATCTAATTTGGTTTACAATGAAATGGCCAATTAAAAATAACTGCATTACTTTGTTAATAAAGCAGAAGACTGACTCGAGGGAACATTTCATTGGCAGTTAATTAAGCAGTCTGGTATTCTCAGATGTTCTCAGCAAATGTACAGTGAGACTATAAAGCTGTTATTGTGCTCTGCTCCCGTTTCATATTTGCATAGCAGAAAGCTCGCCATGTGTTTTGTCTCTGCCGCCATATGCAAAGGCTCAGCGTGTTTAGAAAGACGCCACTGTTATTTGTATCTAATGCATTATCAGTCACTACATAAGTCACTGGATTCAGATTCTGTGACATAAGGTGGTAATCCCTGATGTTTGATTTTCATGACGCGAGTATAATCATATATTTATGTTGTTGATGCTCTGTAATCCATAAGTACACATGGATAATACACTGAAGAATTAATGTCCACTATGGATATAATGCTCCATATATAAACAAATGTGCATGTATGAAAAATATAAACAACTTATGCTACATCTAGATCTAAATTCCTGCTATGGACTGAATTCTTCAGTGCTTTTGCCTTTGAGTGATGTTGCGCTGCTTTCTGTTTTTGTGTCTTTCCGAGGTAAATGATGCTTGAACAGCAGGGAGATCGCTCACTGTTAACCATATGGTTTGGTGTAAAAGGTCACCGGTGTTTCTGAGGGTTAATATCAAACGCCCAAACATAGACAACAGGGAGCCATGCATATTAATGACAGTCTGTATTCTATTGTGCAAAGAAGAGCAGGTAGATGGAAAACATCTTTTTAAGACGACAGAGAATATACAGTGTTTTCAGTGCATGACAATTAAAAAAAATAAACACTTCATTAAAGTCTATTCCTACCAGACAAAGAAAAAGATTTTAAAAAATTATAATAATTAGACTAATCAAAAAATTTACTTATTTCTCAACTATTTACTCAAAGTAATGGCACTAATGGGGATAAATCTCTGCAGTCAGTTATCAACAAGACAGTCATGTCACAACATAGACAGAAACGAACTGAACTCATAAAGTTTAAATATATAAACTTCACAAAGGGTTACATTAATAAGTGATTTTTCTCCTAGGTATGATTTTTCTGCCTTCCTTTGTCGACATTTCTCTTTACATTGACAGTGAGCGGGACCGGTCTCCCCTCAGCGATAATAAGAAATATTGGCTTTTAACAGCCACTTTAAAGCATATGGACGCTCAAGGCCATTCCAACATTGTGTAAAAGCCTAAAGGGATTTATACAGAGTGTAGTTTCCCCCCACAAATCTGCAATACGCACCAAAACAACTATCACTTTATGTGAGAATTAGCAAATAGTTATCGTTTCTGTGACATAAAAGGGTCCGTGCTAACATGCACTGAAATAATAAAATATTGAAAGGTCTATGAAACATAAATGTGAATTCTTGCTACATCTGTCTCTTGCTAATTGAGTTGCTACCAAGAATGTTAGTACTCTGGAGAATAATTTGTCAGTGCAAAACATCGAATGGACCAATTTATTGGTTGCTGCAGGCTGTAGAGTTCCAACAGTCTTTGATCAACCTTTTTAGGTCAGTATCTCTCGAAATACAGAGAGGAGAATTACATAGCAGAGAAAATATTTCATCTTTTTAAAAGACAAGGAAAAGTATTTTTGTAGTTACACTGTTTGGCTGTAATGGTGAATAAATTCTTTAGAGGGCTCGAAGCCAGAGTGGGAAAATAGCAGCTATGGTGCACAATATTTATTGTTTTGTGTGGATGGTAACTTAAACATTTATCATAAAAAAGTGACAGAAAGAGTAATTATAAGTTTTGCTTTTTCTCATCACTCACTGGATGTAAGAGGCATGCGCTGACAGTTACCGGTAGGCTTTTCTGACACGCTACATAAAAAGGCTGCTTCAAAGAGTTTCGTGTTGGCTGAGGGGTTGATCAATCTTTGACTTTGAAAGATTCTTGGCATTTTGACAATGGATGTACTAAAGGTTGTTTGATAGCTCAGTCAAGTGTCAAAATTATATTTTGCCTAAATAATATGATAACTCTTTCCTGAGTTATAACTAGCACGCAGCTCTTTAATACGAGTGTCCTCAGTGAACCTGATGTAATGGAATTTTTTTGTTATTGTATCAATATTGCTGAGCCTTGATGTCTATGATACTGCACACATCAAATGTGGACTGGGAACTGAGGCAGTATTCAATTACTTAGTAAGCAACTACAAACATGAGCAACATTTTGCTATTACCTTAACTGACTCTAAACTTGCTCTACATAACATAACCTCACCTAACAATACAACACGTTTACACAGTTATGCTGCAAATTTAAATGCCTAAAGTTTTAATAGGATGTAATAAAAAAATCAAGACTGTTTTTCCCCAAAAAAGGTTGTTTATACAAGCAGCTTATTACGATCCATATTTACGTGTATTGTTGGGCGATGACCTCTAGTGGCCATAGTAACTATGACAGGAGCAAAGGAGGAAGCAACTTAGTATAAAGAGCGACAAAGTCCGGATAGAGAGGAGGTCAGAGTGCTCATTATGTAAGTTAACTTACATAATGTGCTTAACTTATGTCACACTGTATGAAACGTACTTTAAATATGTCAGGTATGTAACAAAAGTTAACTTAACTGTTCATCTTCAACCCTGATCTTCCAAATCTATAAACAGTAGAAATCACTCTGGCACTTCCTTAAGCCCCGCCCCTCAGCTGCTCTGTATTTGGCTAATTCTGATTACTTTTAGGACCCAATGATTATAATCATAATTATTTTAAGTGTTTTTACTGTGAAGTACCTAAAAAAAATAGAAAAAAGTATCTACTGATTTACAGATGATCTCTCAGACGTCTTAAAGTATACGTAAAAAAAGTGTTAGAGGACTTGATGAAAAAAACAGAAGACATCCTAAATAAATGAAGTGAGAAAATCAGTTTCAGTTTAATTTTTATCTTAATCTACAGACAGACCACCTTAAATGTTACTATCAAGCCCTTTTTGGACAGAGAAATGGAAAAGTTACACAGACCAATCCATCATTCTTACTGTGACATAAATGCACTTAATATGTCATTAGGTCATTTCCAGTAAAACAGAGGTAACAGTTTGAATGCTGATAAATCACATAACTATATCCTAAGTCTGCAACCAATGATGCTGTGTACAGAGTAGATTCTTAAAGAGGCTGACTAATTTATCAATTCATATACAGTGTCTGTCAGAAAAAAAACTGTAGCAAGTTCAAATAAAAATCTGTCCATATTTTTCTTGATTATCTAAATAAGGCTCTTTTATTTGTTTCCTCTGTTGGTGAATTCAGCGCTCTCTCTGACCACCCAAGAACCTGAGCCGTTCCTCCCTGACAACCTTTGCTCCAGATGTGTATAAAGACTATGTTAACTATTTGTAAAGACTTGGCTTTAGCACCCGGCACCCTGGGCCTCGTTACCATAGAAGCAGACAACAAACCCTATAGTGACTTTTTAAAGCCATTTTTTCTGTTTGGCCACATTGTGTCATTTTACAGTAACAGGTGACAGCTGGGTTAACCAAACAGCACCAGAGTAACTAACGTAGTTTTAACACAAATAATGGTAAATACCTCTAACATGTAGACCTTATGCAATAGTTTCTATTGTAATAACTTAAGAGAACAGCTGGCCTTTCTCTTGTTAAGCACATTTAGATACAAAAATGGCCAAGAGTAAATGCTGATCACCACCTTATCCCATTCATTATACCTATGAATGGTCCCTCGGTCACATGGCTGGAAACTGCAATTACGCTGGCAGCAAAAGGAAAAATTGAGTAGTACATATGAAAATGCTGAATTGGTTTAATTAATTTGGAAATAGTAGACTTAGCTAGTGGAGGCCTATCCTCCTGTGTCCCTTTAGAAATGCTGCCTCAACACCAGGACATCGTTTCGTTGGTCTGTGCCCACGTGAATCCAGCTTTGTTTGATTACATTCATATTTACATTAAAGAGATACAATATGTTTATTAAACAACTGCAATGAAGCAAAAACACTTCATATTTCAACCCCAAGAGAACCTAACCACAAATCCTGGTTTTCAAATTGTGATTGTAACACAACAAAACCTCTCTTAAAAAACATTTAAGAGGTAATCAAACTGAAAAAAGACCAGAATTATTGGTTAAGAACAGACACAATAAATTAAAACATGTTTACTTGGAATTTATCCACACTCTATAACAATACGGTCATATAATTATTTTCTACTCAAAACATTTCAACAAGGCCCTCAAGATAAGATACCAGGTTGTACAGCGCACTACATCATTAGCTCACACATGTACAGCGTCTCAGAGGACCTTTAATTTGAGTAGGAAAAGTCTGTTCCTCCGCTATGAGGTTAAAGAGTGGGTGACAAGTGAAGAAAATCACAGCGGAATGCATTAATTAGATAGACCTAAAAGCATATTTATCAAAGGCTAAGCCATATGGGAATTACCTTAGAAAGGATCTAATAAAGACAGGACAGGTTAATAGAATAAAAGGCCTTGAATAGAATGTGTGCTTATACATAAAATATCAACCTGATCTCACATGTAAACGAATCATTAGGATGTAACGATTAAATGTTATGGCAGGCCGAACCTTAACAGCTGAAATGACCTTCATGTGGTTTGACGGTGACAATTGGCTTCTTATGTTCACTCTGATTAAAATGTCAAAGCCTCTGACTTCATTCATCTCGCCATTTGAAAGACTCCACATGAAATGGACCAATATTTGCTCAAGAGTGATGTGACTGATTGCATGAAGCTGAATACGCGGAAATCAAGAATAAATATTTCATGAACTCCCTTAATCAGAAAACAGTACACCGGTCCACAGAGGAAATAAACAGCCCAGTGATTCTGACTGAATCATCTAAACGGTGTCAATCACAAGTGAATATGGAGGGCTCCCGTCCCGCCTAGTGATGACTGATGGCCCTTCAGTGGCGGCTGAGACAGAGGGGGCTGATTGAGAGAGCTTATCTTTATGGTAGAGCCATGGAATTGTTAACAGGATGTGATGGCTCGCGTCCGCCGAGTTGAGCTGGGAAATAAAGCTGTTGGGCTCGGGCTACCTTGCCATCATTCACAGAGGTAATGATCTCTGTCTGGCTCAGAAGTAAGTAATAGTCTGCCCACGGGTTAGTGAGGGCATGACACAGCGTCGCTGACAAAGTTGAACTTGGACAACGGAACTCTTGTCAGTAGGCTGCTACATTATTAATACATTTAAAAAGGCAATTTAATAGAGATTTGAATATATTGTAAAGCCTTAGATTCATGTAACAGATGAGTATCTATTGATTCCTGCACTGTGAACACTTCAGTGTAAATTTACAGTATTTACCTGGCATCAGCTTCCACTACAAATTAATGTGTTTTTTTACAGTATTTACTGTATTTTAATAATAGTGTATTACTAGAAATACATTTACACTATATTGCTTTATTTTTGCACATTCAAACACAGTACTATTCACAGTTTTGTCAGTAAATGACAAAATATTTACAGTACAGTGTAAAACTTTCTCTTAAAGTGCTACAATCATATATTTTTCTCCCAGATTGATACAATATGACATCAATACAGTAAAATGTCTCACCTTAATCTACCTTAATCAAAGGTTTACAGTGCAGCATATAAAGAAGTGCAGATGTTTGAACATGGCAATATTTGTGAACACACACTTGTGCTCACGATTACCTCATAAATGATGGCGGCGATTAGAGTTGTCACAATATGCTGGTATTGATGATAGCCGTGACGTTTAAAAATATGAAATATTGATGTCATGTTAATAATATGCATGTAATAATATTGTAAATAATTATCCAGATCCTCTTTAATGATTTCTGTTTATTTCACTTTGTTATGTAGTTTTGGTTACAGAAAAAAAAAAAAAGACAAAAAGCACATTTCTTTTATTATCATTATTCTACAGATATCAAGATAATATTGTTAGTGTGAGATATTGTGCAGTGAAAGTTTGATATCCTGACAGCCCCTGAGAAGATGATGTTCTTCTTGAGATCAAATGGAAGCAGGAGTATGTTGAAAGAAAGCAGTCAAAGATCTGGCTCCACTCAATTATCTTTAGCAGGATAATTAATCAATTCAGTATGCACATCCAAGTCTCAGAGGCGTCTTTGAGATAATTGTTCTCATTGACTTGAATAATTATTTGTTTGCTGATTTAATCATTTTCGCATTTGGAAAACAAATGAACTGTGCTGGTACACACTCCAGATGTTTGGGCTTTTTTTCTTTCTTTTTGTGTTGGTAGGTGAAAAACGCACAAAATGTAGTGTCGAGTATCGAGTATCAGACTGAAACATAACTGATGTTATCATTAACCCTGATGCAGGGTGTCTCTTGAGAAATTAACTGCAACTACATTCAGAATTTATGTCATTATGTGTTCTTTTCAGAACCCTAACCTCAACTAGAAGAAGGTCAATAAAACATGGATTGTTTCTGCCTCGTGGCATCAATACAAACTCCACTAAATCAAAGGCTAATATTTCTCAGCTATGAGGTCAGCCCTGGGTTACAGACACACTGTCCTCATATAATGACTGGCGTGTTAAAAACAATTGTGGGAGTCCTCAGTTCGCAGCATTACGAGTAGGAATGAGACCTTATGGCTACTGCAGCAAATAGCACAAATTAAGAAGGTCATTTTAATGGCACTCACTACTATTTATCATGCCGTTTTAAATGTTTTGCTCATTTGTTTCCATTAAATATTTCATCTTCCCTTAAATATTCATTTAACTTCCTCTTTAAATTTTTTACCAGTCTCTTTGCAGTTGCTATCTTTTTTGCCTCCCTTTTAGGCTTTGCAATCATAAATAATTATTCATCTACACCCAGAAAGAGATTGCATAAAACATGCACATGAATCCTTTTTGTCTTTTCTCATTAGTGATATACTTCGAGTAGCCTAAATACATCCCGCTACCCCACTTATGGAAATTGGTTGGAGAACCTTCCTAATGATTCTGCTTCACAAATAGGCTACAGATTCCATCTCTGATCCGAACGTTCATGCCTCCTTTCATCATGAAAGGAGGGGTCTGCTGCAGCTTCTGCGTTGAGATCTGGAGTTCTTGTAGTACTTTTAAAAAGGAGATATGTGCTGCTTCAGACAATGCTACTTTATTGTTTAAACCAACTGCGAGGCTACGGTGAAATTGTATGAGAAATAGCTGCTCCCTGAAACTTAAGAGCGAATTGATGAGAGAGGTTTACTGTAACAACCAATGCAACATCACAATAATGCTCTTTTTCACTCAGGGTTTTTTTCACTGGCCCCATTGCAAATATAATGTCATAACTTCAATAAAATAAAATAAGGATAATAAAAAATGTTAGCAAGTCACAATTAACCAAAATCCCACTGTTATTCTTTGCACTTTCTATGACATTTTGGGAATAAATGTGACATGAATTCACTAGTAGCATTAAGGATACATTCTTCTCTCCGTGTTAATGCTATAGCCCAGCTCACTACATTTATCTTGGCTAAACAGGCTACATTTGTCTTAATTTGTTGGATAATTGCAACATGACTCATTAGCAAACAGCACCATGGTGGAAGGTGGAAGGGAAGCATAAACTCTCAATTTGACTGGATTATCCTTTTGTGATGAGGCCTAATGATCCAACAGAGTAAATAGCAACGTGTTAATTAGAAATTACACTGAATGATCCGCTGCACACAGAGGAGGTATTAACCAGGCAGCATCATTATATTAGATCTATAGCTGTCTTTTTTTTCATCATGCGGTCTGATACTAAAATGGCAATTACAACCATGCCCAAAAGAGAAATGATGGCACATTTGTTGCAGTTGAGTCCCTTTAGTTTGGAAGTGACTCTTCAAACTAAATGGATTTATATGCTCTATACTCTTCTAAATTATTTATTAATTGGGCAACACCTAAGAGATGACTGCGACCATATTCATTTGAGAATATCACCATTAAAAAAGACATGTAATTTTACCTGAATTACAAATAAGACGCAGCAGCATACCACTGCCAAATTTAGACAAATATACTGCATAATACATATATAGATTAATCCAGAATCATCTCATCATTTCAGTACAATTACATCTCAGACTGTGGTTCAGTTTTTTGAGTTATGGCGTGTTTTTGTCATTAAAGGCATCCCTCCCAGACTGCAGTGTTTAAGTGAGCATCTGCCTCCACCTAGTGGTGAAGGTTAGTCACTGCGGAAAAAGCTAAGATTTATTTAAGTGATAGTGTAAGTGTTTCAAAATCAGATTCTAATCAAATTGGTGGAAATAGAATAATTAACCACAAAAAATATATATGAGATAAAATAAACTTTATTCATTTTTTCTGAAACCTTTTTTAACCTTTTGTGATGATGTAGTCTTAAAAGCCATCTGCACACCTGCACATGTGGAACCACAGCAATCTAAGAGAGAAAAGAAAAAGCATTTAGATGTAACACTTACAATGCCAGTGAAATTCAGCACTCTTATGAAACAGCTAATTACATATATATTAGATATTAATCCGCTCGTGTACTGCAATAATACACTGAGAGGGTAACATTTTAACAAAGCCTCAGGCTGACACTTGCAGTATGGACGGTTGAGTTCTCATGTTGGTAGCAACAGAACAGAGGTTGAATTCTTGGACTGAAGCTGCTAGTTAAGGGAGCACAGGACTACTAATAGGCTTACTGATAGTGACACTGATACCAATGCAAATAGACAAGCAGGCCTAGTTTTAGATTGATGTAGCCATAGGTAGCAACACCACAGTTCTCTGCTACAGGTAAAAGTATGTTAATGCATTTAATATTTTACTTCAGCAAAGTTACAGAAGTAGGAAGCAAAATGCGCTTAAAGTATCACAAGTAAAAGTAGGGTATTTATAATGCAGAGTGCTGTTATTATAACAGTAGGGCCTACACTGCAACAGAATTATACATGTAAGCAGCATATTAACCTGGTGACTTGTTAAAGTGAAGCTATTTTTCACTACTTATGCACTGGTGGATGTTTAATCTATTACAATATAGGTTCGTTTGTTAGATACAAAGCAGGTCAACATATGTACAGTGACACCTCACAGTTCACGGAAGGATCGAAGCTGGCTGGGGTGCCAGGTTTGCTCAGTTTTCATTGACCATGTAGAAACATAAGATTAACATATTCTACATGAACCTATATCAAAGCTTCTTAGTCTATTACATTATCTATTTTAATTACACTCAGAGAAAAATTAAGTGTTATAACTTTGTTTTGGTCGTTTCAGTATGTGAAACACTGGACAGAAGTATATGTTGGATATAGAATAAAACTTTGCATATGAAGACGAGACAATGAAAACCGTTATTATTCAGAGAGTTCAAACTGTGCACTTGAATGAAAAAAAAAGTGTTGTGGATTTTGTGCTTTGTGCTGGAGAGATGCAGGTATGTAAGTTTAAATACAAGCCCGCAGAAAACACAACTGGCAACTCCATGGCACGCTGGCTACCGCTAGCTGGAAACGTAACAACAGAATTCTCCGGTTAGTTAGCCCGCTAGCGTTGTTGGCAAACAGACGACTTGCGGAGATTCATATCGGTGAACCTGGCTCTTTTAAATAAGCCGATACTGCTTATATACTTTATGTGGATCCATGGAGGGGTTTTACTAGCGTTGGCTCCTAGTTGACAACTGACTTTATTTTGTGGATGAATGCTGGTGGACAACTTCAGCTGGTCTGTTGCCGTGGCTAAGTTAGTTAGCTAGCGAGCTAACTGTAGCACATACGCTAGCGTGACTAACGTTACGTCCACAGGAGAACATTCTGACTTAGAGGAAGGAAGGGAGGAAATTGATAAGTAGGATCACTGCGCACCGCTGCTTATGCAAAGCTAGCATACTTTTGGTCTCCTGAGTTCACGCTTTGTGACGCATTAGGAAAAGGTGACTGTCTATGCACTCGGTGTGATATTTAACAGCACTTGGTTAATAAGATTGCTGTGAGTTGGCATAGCTAACTGTCAACAACAACAGCCTTCTTGGCTAGCTGTATAGCGGACAAGAGCTAGCACGCTAGCCACAAACTTTCAAAGAAGTTGTGTAAGTCGGATCCAGCTCTCTCTGGCTGATCTGTGTTAAACGGCAAACCGGTGTTTTAACTTTTCACTGTCGGACTATTTTGCTCCGATCCGCTCTATAAGTAGGGCGACAGGAGAAACTCATGGCATCGGATGTGATTGAGAGTGAAGCGGTGCTGAAGGGTGTAAGTGATATGAATTTGAACAATAGCAGCTCAGATTTTGGCACACCCAGGAGGACTCATGAGGAGCTGGGAAACAGACACACGTCTAGTCCCTCATCTTCTGGAGTGTCAGGAGAAGGCGACGACGAGGAAATAGACGAATTAGAAAATAGCACAGCTTCCACAGTTGAAAATGGCGAAGAGGCACTTCAGGAGAGTCCTACCAAAACAAGAGGTACGCCACAGGAAAGGACAACTCCAGACAATGAGCAGAAACAGCCCGGAGCAACAAGCTCTACCCCAGTGAGCCTCCCCCAGCCACGCTCACCACCTGGGCCCCTTGGAAGGTCTGTATATGTATATTGTTTAGGTTGGCCTACATTGTGGCCACTTAAAAAATAGCAGCTAGTTTCTGGTTTCATCTCTCCATTGCAAAAATGCTGTTCTCCCAGACAACAACACCTGAGCCAGATGAATGTCTGTGTTCAAGTGTCTGACAATGTTTTCCATTGTACTAGATTTAAATGTTCTTTGCATGGCCAATAATTATCCAGTACCAGCATCAGTGTTAGTTATCATTATTTGCTGTGTTCAGTCAAAACCTAACTGTTTGACCGAGAAATAAACAGCCATTAATACCAAAAGAGGAGGACATATAATTTCCAAATACTACAGCGTTCTCAAATTTGTAGCCAGGCCAGAAAAGCAGGAAAAGTAGAAGCATGCGTCTGGTATGGCATTTATTTCCTTAACATTGCAGAGGGGGTTGACACAATAACAGAAATACCAGTATAATCTCATTTTATTTTGTCTAGACTAGGATGTTCAACGTACCACAGAGTTCAATCAACTTTTCTCTGGCCCAATCTAAGCAAAAACTAGAGACTATAAGCTTTGGGAAAATTGTATTTTTGGATTGCATGATACTGTACAGGTGTGACTGTCGTTGTCTAAAGCCTCTGTAGGTTATAGTAAGAAACATCTGTGGACAGTTTAGCAAAACTACATGCTCAGAGCATATTTTAGCTGACCTTTGACAGACTTGTATTTGTGTATGGAAATTCCTACTGTGCAGATGTGTGTTTGAAAGGATGAGGTGATGCTTTATATTGTGCTTCTGCCTTTTTATTCTTCATGTGGAATACCCAGCACTTATATTGACAGAAGAATTAGATATTTTAACTCGGAGAGTGCTTCACTCAGGCCAAAATAGATCACTCACTTTATCTGACATGCAGATTACCATATCATGGAGGCTTTTGTAAACAGAACCATGCCAGGGGAACTCAGGGCTTTTATGCTGTGGGTCCAACCAGCTTGCACTGTATCACTGTGATGGAACTAAATTTAAATATACCATGTTTTAGGTGTAGTTGAAGAGAATCATATTGAAAATACATTACAAATAATATTGCTGTCACCATTGATTGAAATCATGACCCCGAAAAAGTTTTCATTAAACATTTTGGTCAAACCTTCTGGCCAGATCTGCAGCTCAATCCAACTCATCTAAACAAAGTGCTTTGTTATTATTTTATTTTATTGTATTATTTTCTATAACCTTTTCCATTTGACTCCCTAATGTGGCAGATTCCAAAACATGCAGCGTGGTTTCCAGTGCATTGTGATTGGCAAGGTTTCTTTTCAGGGAACTACATTCCTGTGGCATTTCTACCTCTCTCAGTTGAATTGTTTCAATGTAATGTGGGGATTAGCACTATACATGAGCAAACAGCTAAACTTTTTTGAAATGTTGAGTACCAAATGCCCAGAATGTTTTTGTGTCTGGGAGCACAAATACAGTCGTGTATGTGATTAATGCATCAAAGGGAGCTCTGTACAGCAAAGATACAGATACCATGATCAGCATTAGTGAGTGGCCTTATGGTTTATAAACTAAGCCCTTAACACAGGCTTGTAAGCTTTTCAAGAAGCCAGTGATCTGATTACGTGGCCAGCTGCAAGCTGAAACCCTCGAGGTGATTCTCGATCAACATGCAGGACTGTGAATTATGTATTGATTAGCACTCTGATACAAAGCACCTGTCCAGTAGCTGGTACAACGTATCAAATCAAAGCCGTTCATTAGTTACAAAAGACAATAAGCCCATTTCAACTTTGAGCACCAGGGAACATACGTCTAGGAATGTAAACATAAACAGCATCCTCACTGACTTGATGTGATGCTAAAGTGGTAGGAAACAGATGTCTCGCAAAAAAGCTGCTATTACATTTTATTATATTGATAGGATTGGGGGCCACCTAAGCCATACACTCATTAGAACTTTGTTATGGTGTTCAACATTGCACTTCATCCATTATATCCAACTGTGAAGCCAAACCTTTTTGAAAGAAGTGCCTGAATGCAAAAGTGACATTACTTGTTATCCTGTCATGTAATTTAGACTGCAACTAAAATATTAGGTGAACTACTATAAGTAAGCTGTATTCATTTTGAGTGTCAATGAAAAAGTTGTCAGTAAATTCATATGTATTTGACAATGCATGTTACCCAAGCTCTCACCAACAAATGTTAAAATAAATCTTGAAAGACTTCTGGAGAGAATAAATATTGTTTCATCAGATGTGAATGTTGATCCACAAACGTATAGGTTCACTGAGACTGTCAGTACAGGCTACTGTTGGTCCACAGTACACATCAGTAGAGCTTATGTAAATCATATATTGAGACAGATTTATATTTTATTCTTTTGTTTTGCTCACTTTAAAGTTTTAAAATTAAATAAATCTTTTCCCGGCACTGTATTGCATTTTCTCAACATAGCCTATCCAATTAAGATCATAGCTTTTGAGCAGCTGTAGTCAAGTGTATTTAATAACTTGTAATACTCCATCATTGTCACTATCCATATCCACCAACAGTGTTTTGGTTGCTGACGTATTAACCCAAGAACAAAATTGCCTTTGACTCCTGGTCTGCATTTCCTCGATAATCCTTTGAGGATTGTACAAGTCACAAGCAGCTGTTGTCAGACAACTAATTATGTGTCTGAGTTTTGTTTGTCACGGCTAATCTCTGCTGGCTCTGCTCTCGATCTTAATACATTCGTAGTACAACAGGGCTTTTTAGCAATTGGAGATCATTAAACATAACTGATGGCATAAACTTCTTGTGTTTTCATTCCCAGCCTGGAGCGCCAAGAGTCAGTGGCCACAACAGAAGCTCGCCTAAGAATGGAAGGCGTTGAACTTAAGGAAGAGTGGCAAGATGAAGACTTTCCACGGTACTATCAGTCACTCATAATGTTGTAAATGATGTATGGATCACGGTTCACAGCTTTTTATCACATGTTTGTGTTTCACATTAAACCTAACCCTGCTGAAGTCATGATGACCTGCTGTTTGACTTGTAGGCCCCTACCGGAAGAAGAGGAGCTTGAAGATGAGCTTTTTGCAGGAACTTCTGAAGAGATAGACCCTGGTAATGACAAAAGAATAGTAAACAATGTGTTGCTTTACATTATTAAAGGAGATGTTTTCAAGTATATTTTAAAGGTGCTGTACATGACTTTCAGAACAAAATTCAGTCTGAGCTGGAAAATAATGGCCGCTAGAGATGCTAACCCTGCTAATGGTGCTGACAGTGTTGACAGAACAGAGGCGCAACTCACTTTGACCAGAGCATCATTGGTGGGGACAGTGTTACCAGCAGTGCTAATGCTAATAGTGCAACAGTGCTTACAGAGCCAACAGAGGTACTGGGGGTTAATTCACACTCACCTCACATGGTGGGCTGGCTGATATAACAGCGCTGCCAACTTCTGTCTGGATGGCGTTATCAGTGGTACAAACAGTGCTAACAGTGCTAACAACGGGCAACAGTGTTGGGAAAGCTAACACTATTAACAGGGGTTTGTAAGCAAATCATCCAACTACAAGCACACTGCAGAGAATGAGGTGTACTGGTGTATTTCTGAAAGCCAACGGATCATTTTGTTGTTAGTTTTGTGAAATGCAAGAAAACAAAATACTGACACTGGATGAAAGTGCATATACTATGAACACTCCCAGCCCACAGTGCCCGACCCACAGCCTGATGACTTAACCAACAAAGAGGGAAACCATTGCTCCTCTTTGTCTTTACATAGCAAATATTTGTGTACTGCTATATTTATGTTCTAGGTGTCTTGTACCACACCTTTAAAACACACAGCTTATTATTATTAATAACATAACATTTTTAAAGAGTAATTGGTTGCTATTGATTTCTATTCACACAAAACTGTGTTCTAAAGTTTAGCCAAAACCAGTATAAGACCTCAATTATCAAGAGGTAGTCAACACACGAAAGAGTGTCTTCCAACATAACCTTTTAAGCCTCTTAGACAGGGTTTTTTTGTTGAGCTACACTAACACAAAGAGGGAATTTGTATTAAATGACTGTAATGTTGGAAGATAACATGGTTCTTCTAACACAGACTAAAAAGAAGCCTCATAATTGCTTTGGCTACTGGATAGTGTATTGTATTGTATTGTATTGTATTAGACATATAAAGACAGAGCTTATGCTTTACTAGCACTTAAACACTATAACCACTGATGATTTGGTATGTATTCCAGGCTATGCAATGGATCACGGCAAGAAAGCAAAGAAGAAGCTTGCCGCTCCGGACATCAGTCTAACACTGGACCGCAGTGAAGGTTCTCTCCTCTCTGATGAGCTGGATGAAAGTACAGAGCTGGACCTCGATGACATAGACACACCTTCAGACAACAGCAATGAGTTTGAATGGGAAGGTAAGAACTTTGTATCATATGATGACAATGATAAAGCTTTCAATACTTATGCTGTATTTCCACTGCATGGTATGACATGGCACAACTCAGCCCGCTATTTTTTGGGTTTCCATTCCCAAAAGTTGTGGAAAGAAGCTGGTACTTTTTAGCACCACCTCAGTAGAGGTTTCAAGCAAGCTCATGTTCTATCCGCAGTGGAAAATGAAAATAGAGAGAAGGTCCTGGTACCAAAGGTGAGCCAAGCAGAGCCGTACCATGCAGTGGAAACCCTGTTTGCTCAAGTTAGTTTTATTGATACTGAAAGTTCAAAGAACAAAGCTTAGATTGGCTTGATGAGGTGCACAGATGCTTTCAAATTGGACCCAGATGAGGTCCACGGTCCTGTAATGTATTTATGCAGAAGAAAAAATGTTTATTTGTTGGCTTGTAACACAGAAGCTGATGTGTTGTCAGATTTTTTTCTTTTCTTTTTATTATTATTATGGTAATCCCTTTTGGGGCATCAGACAAGTCTTTTTTTCTGGTTTTTGGATCCATTGGCATTTTCCTTTCCTGATTGTACAGGTTTAGTTAGGCAGCTGACTGCCTTAAATCTAGTTAAAATGTGCTTTGTTGTTTTTGTGTTTCCACACTGCTGCCTTCCTCTTTTTCACTTGGAAGAATTGTTTCCGTTCTCAGCCTGGAAACAGGCTGCAGGCCAGCAGCAGGTTTCTCTCTTCCTTGTGGTAAGGTCTCTTGGACAGCCCCCCCCTCTGCTCTGCCAACCATGAGTCAATCAGCTCCTATTGTCCAGATTATGTTCTGTCCTCAGTTGTCCGAACAAATCATTTGGAGTTTGTGTTTCATACATTTCATTTTCAGTTTAATGTTTTTGTGCATGTCATTTGTTCACAATCAGAAACAATCAGTTGCAACTTGTCAGTTGAGAAGAAGTTTAAATATTTTCTATATTGCTGTTTGGCTGTTTATCGTTCACTGTGTCAGGAAAGATATCACAGGAAATTACAAATTAATAGATAATAACATAATAAAAACATAAGGAATTAATGTATTTAGCCTTTAATTGGAGACAAATTACATTTGGCGTTTTACCACCTAAATCTTACATTATTGGATTTTTAAATGATTCATTCACTGGATGATTTCATAAACATTTTAGCTGCCATTTCCATGCAAAATCTGTATGTGTGAATCATACAGTGCTCTAAAGAAGAAACTCGTATCTATGTGTATGATTCTTTTTTGTACACACGGTGTGCTGATATGATCTGGTTGCACTATTCACATATTTTCGATTCTGCTTGTTGCATGCTTCATTTAACATTTTACGTAATGTCTGCATGATGCACCGAATTAGGCATTGCACATCATGCAGCTATACATTCTACAAAAGACGCACAGAAGACCTTTCAGCAGTTTTCTTGACACATTGATGCAGGGAACAATGATGTGGTTTCCCCTCGGGAAATTGTATCAGGTAAATGTAAATGTTGACCTCAAGTGAAAGGGACACATGGAAGTTGAGATGTGATGGTGGGTGTTGATTCCAAGTGAAAGCATGCCATCAGGGTACATAGATGGAAAACAAAAAAATACAGGGTGTCCATAAAGTCTCTTTACAACTTTTTTGCCTCATTTAATACACCTTTACATGGACACTTTTAGTGGCACGAAGCACATCAAGACGGTACTCAATTTGTTGCCATGTTGGCTGTAGCAGAGCCAGAGTGGCATCAGTGATCTTTAGCTTTAGGTCAGTGATTTCCCATATCTTTCTTCCATAAACGATATCTTTAACATGACCCCACAGAAAGAAGTATCCCATTTAGTTTCAATAAACCATGATACACATTGTGCCTTCTCTTGAGGAGTAGCAAATGCAAAGTGCAATGTGATTAAAAACTTTGATAACCACTGAGTACATACAACAAATCTGATTTAGATATCTCATCAAGAGACTTCATAGACACCCTGTTTAATGTAAATGTACAATGATTAAAATGCATGAGACTGTAAACATTTATTTAATCAATTTATATCTGATTTGATAACATCAGACGGCTCTCACTTCCTTCTAAGATGTGTGTTTAAGATGCCTCATCTCCTCCTTTTTTAGATGATCTCCCAAAGCCAAAAACCACAGAGCTCCTACAGAAGGGCGTGGAGTCAGTGCAGGAGTACGCCGCCTCGGATGAGCGGGAGGAGGGTCGACGCTGGAGGGTGTTTCGTTTTGGAGACCAGGAACACAGAGTGGACATGAAGGCCATTGAACCTTACAAGAGGGTTATCAGCCATGGAGGTCAGCGACACTGTGGCACTCCTTGAAATAAAAAACAGTTTTGACAGTCAAAGTAGTGTTTTAATACTGAAACATCAATTTTTCATGTTTGATATTTCACTGCAGGTTACTATGGAGATGGCTTGAATGCCATAATTGTGTTCGCTGTGTGCTTTATGCCTGAGAGCAATCAACCAAATTACAGATACATCATGGACAATTTATTCAAGTGAGTGTTTATTTGATCTCCTCCTGCCTTGTGAGCGGACATTTTAGGACCAGCGCTAATGGGATTTTCCCTTTTTTTTCCGCCCCTGCAGGTATGTCATCGGCACGCTGGAGCTTTTGGTCGCAGAGAACTATATGATTGTGTATTTGAATGGAGCGACCTCTCGGAAAAAGATGCCCACTGTCGGCTGGCTCAGAAAGTGTTATCAGCAGATTGATAGGAGGTCAGTCAGAGATACAGCGGCATCAGGCCGATCCCAAGAACAGCATCATCACATGCAGTGGTGGAAAAATTAACTTCAGTAAATGTACAAAAATATCAGCATTAAAATGTACTGAAAGTATCCAAAGTAAAAGTACTCCTTGTGCAGAATGGCCCCACTCAGATTGTTATATATATTCCAAATATACATGTATTATTATTTTTTATGCATTTACATTAGCAGCATTTCACTTAATTTTAACTACTAAATATACTTCTATGTGGTTTCATTTTTAAACATGCATAATCATTTTAAACTGATCGTGTTTTTCATGTTAAATCTTGACCTGAAATGTAACTTAAGCTGTCAGCTAAATATAATGGAGTAAAAATTAAAATACTTGTCCCTAAAATGTAGTTAAGTAGAAGTACAAGTGATCCTTTGTAATATGAGATGTTGACAGTTTCTTTTCCTCTTTTTGTTCAGGTTAAGGAAGAACTTGAAGTCTTTGATAATTGTACATCCCTCTTGGTTTATTCGCACCCTGCTGGCACTCACAAAACCTTTCATAAGGTAACTTTAATCATTGCTAGAGTAATGAAATTAAGAGTTTTTTCCAGCTACTTTTAATTTCTGACATTTCCTCTCTTTTTCACAGCTCCAAATTTAGTCAGAAAATCAAGTACGTGTTCAGCTTGACAGACCTCGCAGAACTGGTTCCGATGGAGTATGTGTCCATACCAGATTGTATCAAACAGTAAGTATGCTTCACATAAACGCATTATATGTTTAGTTATCCAGGTGGTTCTCGGTTGAGGGAAGAATCAAGACTTGTGTGGCTCACAAAGCTTGGTACAAAATCTAATGAACCAATTTGTAAAAAAGTTTCATGTGCCTTGCTGTTTTTCCTTTCATTGGTATCCAGATTCTACTAGGTGTTCTAGTTCAGTTGTGGTGTGAACAGTATCAGCTCTGACTGATCCTGCAGAAACTGGTTACATTTCATCTGTAGGTGGTGCTACAGCAACGTTCTGCTTGGTCAGTGTTAAATAGATGTCGGTGGTTTTGAGTCTGACCCACTGGTGGAGTTTTTCCACAATTCAGCCAGAATGTTCCCGGGTATGATGGAGGCATTTGACAAAATCAGGAACACTGCCTGCCCCTAAGCATGACTCTCTTACTGACAATATGTATGACTATGTAAATTACGTGTTTTGTGAATTGAATCTAGTATAACCTTGTGCATTACATTACAAGTGTGAACATTACAGAAAAGAACTCCATCTAGAGAACACTCTTTGTCATTTCCTCATGTTAACCTTTGCTGATATGCATAACTGTTGAGCTCCTGCTGAGAAACGGCTCGTCCCGTGTTTTTCCTTGCTGTGACTTATCCCGAGGCGGGTCTTCTATCCAATGTGGCATTTGAAAAGACTTTGGCTCAAATACTCATCTGATCAAATGTTTTTTTGCTCTTTTGGATGTCTGGTTGCTGTTGGCTGTGTAATTCTCCTTTCCTTAACTCCTTTCCTTCCCTGCCCCCTCTTAAGGTTTGACGACGAAAAAAATAAGAAAAGCCGTAAAAGGTATATGCACTTTCACCCAGGGTCAGTCTGTCAGCATTTTGTTTTCCTGCATTTCACAAAACTAACAACAAAATGATCCGTTGGCTTTCAGAAATGCACCAATACACCTAATTTTTCTGCCACGCGTTTGTAGTTGGATGATTTGCTTCTGCCTTCTGGCCAAAATCAACAACTTTGCTCCCCCAAATGTCCCACATTTTTCCTCTTTGAAGATTCCCTTAAAAGCAGGCTGAGAAGCCGTCTGATTGGTTTCCAAAAATAGGTGGCTTGGTGATTGTTTAACCAACTAAATCCCATTTCTGAGCCAATTTTGTCAAGTTTAATGAAGTTTAATCAGCTGCAGCCAGTTATTGTGTTATTTATTTATTTATTGCCTCAAAAATAATATCAGCTGTGTATGTGGTTTAAAGTAGCTTTGTAGCCCAATTTATATGCAAGGCACTGTCGCCACTGTGATACTGAATAATGGATGTTATGTTTAGAGCAGTTTCAAGGTAAACGATTGCATTGCTGCGTTCTGATATTGAAGCTGAGGCATCAAGTAGCACTTACATGCATGTCTTTCTAAAAAACAGGTTTGGAATTTGATGTGGTTTATGTTGGGTAAGTGTTGTCATGTTTGTACAGCTGAATGGGGTGGAACAACAAGGAAGAGGCCTGTCTTAGTCACTGTGGTTTTTCGGTTGCACTGTAACCGTGTCCTCACATGGTTTCCCTCAGTAACTCGCCCTCACTGAACACACGGCTTGTCCACTCTCACGGCTCTCTGCATGACTCACTGCACTCCCTGCTCATGTTTAGTAACTGCCACAAACCTTTGTCAGCCCTGCACATGTCATGCACACAGAAATCTTCGGCTCAGTACTGATAACTAGTGGGTGTGAGGTTATTAAATTGCAGATACATTGTGGCATGTCACAGCATTAGAACTGTAATGATGGTGGTAGAAGAGACTCGGTATTGTAAATGCAACACTGCCACAATTAGCTGCACGTCTGTTATTAGGAGCACGAGATCCTAAGTGGATCGGCAAACTTGCAAGAAAAATGCACTAAAACTTCACGCATTGCAGTGACCGTGTCAGCAATAATTGCACGTTTTAAGCTCAAAGGTTACATCACATGGGTATGGATTGTAAAAGATTGTTTACAAATATTGCATAAGCTGTATAGATTTTCTTATTGTACCACGTTTAACTATTTGCAGCGCATGCTGCAGATAATGTGCCCTCACATGGGTTTTGGTCTTCCACAGTACATATTAAAAATACAAATTAGTGCATTTGTCTTGCAAGGTTTCAAGGGAAGGAAGGACCTCATGATGATGTGACTATTTGTACTGCCTTTATATTGAAAGAGCTTTCAGTAGAAAGAACGTGGATAATATCAGGCATTTATTTGTATGCTGAAAATAAGTGGTAAGTAAAAAATACATAAATAAATGTCTCATACAAATGATTCTCATAGTGATGGGGTAAATGCAGTGATCACATTTCAGGATGTGATTTTGTAAAAAGTGTGTTTATAGACAGTGTAGAAACCTGATCAAAACATCGGATCCAAGTTATACAGATGTTTGATGACTGTTGGATTTTTCTGCAGAATCGACCAGGAAATGCACGGCAAAGTGGAGATCGCAGCCGCTGCCGTTCCAGAGTGACCCGACTGGCGCTGCAACATGTGAAGGAGGAGATCTGCTTGTGTTCTGGGGGCAACGTGACTGAAGACTAAAGCTCTGCGCATCAACAAAGTGCCTTTGTGAAACTATGCTGCCTGTTACATCGTGGAACTTTTTACAACTTGATCTTTTTTTTCCACATGCTGTCTGTAATGTTTTTAATCTTTTTTCTTTTCCTTTTTTTTTTATTTACTGCCGATATATCATATCAAACTTAGCTTATTGGTGTTCCCTAGTTACTGGTGTATCTACACGTTATTTAAGGCACTCTGTTACAAATGGTTGATGCATGTTCTGCTTTATTACATTTAAATATATATTTATATTCAAAAGGTGACAAAGGAGAGAAATTAATATATTTTTATGGTTGCTCTGATTTTAAACTGCATTTTAGGTCACTGACCCGTTGAGTGGCATTTTCATAGAACAAGTTTTGACGGCACCTTTTTTTCACTGTTCACTGCTGACGTTCTCTATCAAAATCCTGCCTGGGGAAAATAAAGTTTTATTTTTTGTCCCTCACTTGAATGTGCCCTCTGACTTGTGGAGGGAGAACATTTGGTGAGAGCAACATTCTGAAACAAAGATGTAGGTCTTAATGTAACATTTCCTCCAAGTAAAGTCATTGATCCACGTTATTGTTTTGGTTTATTTATTCCATTTAATACCAGTGCAGTGGTAAGCTATAGGTACAGCTGTATGGCAGCAACAAAAGGACATTTATTAACCAAATACCAAAGGATTTTGACAAAATTAAAATTTTGTTCCACTTCCATTTAGGATCCACTAGATGGCACCACAGTTACAGATTTCATTGAAATCATATAAGTAAATGATTACAATATAAGAAATGGCAAAGCAAGACCCATATCAAAATCCTGACAATATGACAAGAAAAAACAGAATAATACAAAATATCCAACCATTGCAATATACTGACGGTAAACAGCCACTGAATATTTGTTTGTATTTCAGTTGAAAATTCCTAACATTAGGAATTAATGTTACCATAATGTTTTCTATTACCATAGAAAACATTTATACATTAATGTTTTCTATGGTATTCCCGTTGGTAACACTAGTACGTGCATGATTATGGATTCATGCATGACTTAATATGTGAAAAAATAAGTAATTTGAATACCAACTGTTGTAATGATGATTAACTAAGCAGTTTTTTATGACTTCATCATGCCTGTGTTTCTTTAAATAGTAAATATTGCGGTAATTCTGTGTATTTGAGGGGAAAATACATCATACATACATACATCGTCATTTAAATGATCAACATTAGTTAGGAAAGAAAAGTTGTATCCCATAGTATTACTAAAGTGCACAAAGCATTTAAAATAACTCAACAAATTACAAACTGTATTTGATAATATATAGCTAACAGAGTAAAATGTTCATAAATATAGTTTTCTTAGCAAAGACACATTAAAATGGCAAACACTGTACAGTGGTTAATCACACCGTTTATATTGTTAAAAAAAAAAAAGCTGTCACAAAAATAATTGATTTTTAAGCAACAGATAATATAAGTCGTTCATGAATTGATGATAATTAACGTACCCTTATCATTGTGTTAACTCTACCTGTTTTAAAGATGCACTGTTGCCTAAATAAATTATATTTTACATTTTTAAAAATTGCAAGCTTTACAAAATGGGGAGAGTTGGATCTGTTGACAGTGGATCATTGCCTAACGCTTTGAAACGCAGATATGACTCCAAGCATCTAATAGCAACATCGTCAACATCAGGATCAAACTTATTTGCAAAGAGTTGATGTTGTCCCAGCAGCCATGGGAGGTCACCGGCTCCGTACACGCAGACTGCTCTCCTGTAAACACCGGTGCAGGGATAGTACGGGGCTCCGTTTTTCACATCCCCCGCTAAGTAGCTCCACTTCACCACGCGAGCAAAGGATTGCATGTCCGACACATCGTACTTGCCGTTGGCCGGCGCTGACCCGGGGACAGAGGGCATCCTCTGCAGGGTGGCCCACAGGTGCTCGTCAGGGCTGTATGTGTCCTTCTCCCACTCCAGCAGCTGCTGAACCTCTCTGTCCTGCAGCACATGAGCCACAAAGGCTCTTGAGACTATAAAGTAAGCATTTCCTGTGAACATGGGGCTGCTAATAGGTGGAGGACTTTTCTTCACATTTGTCCGGCTGATAGAGTTAGTAACGTTGTAATGATACAGCCAACGTCCTTTTTTGTAGTCATTTGTGGCCTCCGTCTCCATGCTGTTTCTGCCTTTCAGGGCTTTCAGCGTCTCAACCATCTCTCTGTTGGTTTTGATGGGGAAATCTGTCCCGCAGGTGTTGAGCAGGTACCTCCACTGGACCTTTGAGTTCAGCAGATCTGTCATGCAGTTCAAATCTGCCTGCACTCGGGACCACGAGGCATACACCACGTTTTCTAATCTGCTGGCTATGAAGACATTAGGAAAGCAGGAGACAATTCCCTGCACAGCCCTCTGAAATTCTTCAGAGGATTTCTGGTCCACATGCACGCAGTAGATGTTCTGAGGAGTGTAAACAGCTCGTAGAAGTCGCTCAAACATCTCAATCTTCTCATGGATCACCATGGAGTAGGCAATGGGAAAATCCCTCTCCTCTTCACTCAGAGGCGCTGTGATGAAGCCTCTCTTTACTATGTACGATGGACAGTCCTTTGTCACATTGAGGTAAAAGTCCTCAGATAAAGAAGTCTGTTTTCTCCTGGACGCCAGAAGAACTTCTAAATCACTTTTCTTGCCCTCTACGTCTCCACTGATGATAGCTGAGCAGCCAGACAGGTCAGCAGAGAACTGAAGTGGTACTCTGAGTTCAGACGATGGCTGCCTGTTTGAGCTAGTTTCCCAAAGGACAAATGAAAGAAACATACCGATGAGGAGAGAGAGGGTCCTCAACATCCACCTCTTCAACAACCTTGCAGAAGCCATTTCCTTGCTTGAGAGGACTACAACTTACAGTTGAACCACCGCCGAATGCCTTCATTTAATATACACAAGCCCTTTAATAGGTGTGTCAAACTAAGGTGTGGAGGGAATGGTGGGAAGGTGTTACAAATACTGTCTGTTCCTAAATAGGATGTGACCTATTGAATATCCTGGCCAAGGTTTACATTTAAATAAGATATATTTGCTGAGTCTTGACAGTTTAGATAACACTTTAATGATAAAACTTTTGTAAAAAAAAGAAAAAAGTTTCTTCATGCATGATATACATAATAAAGACATAACCTCATTCTGAAGCTTACGTTGACACCTTTTGTATTTTATTTTATGAAACTCTCGTGTGAAATTAGACTCAGCACAAACTATCTCAGTCATCAGAATGTAGCCAGTTTTCAACTACAGGTATTGAGTGGAAAACATTTTATTTTGTTTAAGGTTCTATGTACAACAAATCATGCAGATTTCAGTTATTATACATGATCATTTCACTGTTTAACAAATATCTCTTTAATGTAAGGTACAAAAAAAATCATACATACATATACACATATATGTATTTTTTTCACTGTTTACTCACAAATGCCTCTTCTAAGAATGTGCATCGTACAGGTACAGGCACTTTGTAGAGTAGATTAAACACCCAACAAACCACTACAGTCTCTTCTAACTCAACTACTCTGAATTCACCTGTCAGTGTTGATATTGTGAGCATCCACAATACATTCATCTTAAATGGTGAGCTCTTGTTTGGATGCATCTAAGATTGATTAAGACACGTGTTCTCGTCCACATCCTGGTCATCGTCTGCGTCCTGCTCGTGGATGAAGCTGTAGCGCCGATAAACCGATCCACCTCTACTGGTGTACACCACATCCACCTCGTCTCCACTGTCCGGCTCGGGAACGCCGTGGGGCATGTTGATGCTGGCGCTGCCACTCAGTCTTTCATAGTTTTGGCCCCAGCAAAGCCTCTTCCTGGCATGAGCCTTGACCAAGGCAAACACAGCCAGAGCCAACCCCAGTGCGAGCAGCAGGGCAATAGGCAAGCCAGCTGAAGTGTGCTTCAGAGCTCCTGAAGACATATCCAGGCCTGTTCCCTGACCGTCTCCTGGTTTAGGGTGGGGGGCTTCCACACAGAGAGCTGGAACACAAAATTACCTTTAGCAGATGGTCGCATCCAAAACAACCCTACACTACTTGTGATAAGGCAGGGTCCCTACCTGAGCGGCTGTCACAAACACAGCAGTCAGTGTCATTCCCTCCGGCCTGACAGCAGCGGGCACAGCGGTTCTCCACAGCATGAAGAGCAGAATCCCGGTGACAAGTTAAACACTGGTCAGGTCTGGGACCGATGCAGTGCCTACATGAGCTGTCACATGGCTCACAGGTTTCCTACAATGGTACAATTTGGTACAAATGATTTCGCTGGACACGTAAAATCATGTTGAGTGTAGATGTTGGGCCTGTCTGCAATGTGGTCTGTTTAGAAAAGAGTGAAAATCTATTTGTGCACGTGTGCCTTTTTGTTGTTCTGAGCAGTATTTTTGTCTGGACTTCATGTTGCTTGTTGTGAAAAAGTTGTTTTATACATTAAAATATCTTTAAGATCTTACAGATTGCTTTATAGGATTGAATTTGAGAACGATTCAAGGTCAAAGCATGGCTGAAGTTAATATTTTATGAAGGCACTCCGTCCTGATGGAGGGGAACTGTTTGGTCTTGGTGTGATTTTATTACAGTGTCATGGCAACTAAATAAAAAATACACAACAAATGTTGTAAAATATCTTTACATCCTGATTGGTGCACTGACATAAATGACAAGACATTTTCCCAGCTGAATCTAAACCAGTGTGAAGACCACAGACAGCATTTACTCCTGTGAAATAACCTTAATTACAGACCTATATTAATAAGACAAATAAAGAATATGCTGTCACCAGGATCTTATAATTTTCCTAATTATGAATTTGAAATGCATACAAAAGGACATCAGCAGCATCTTATTTATAACTACCAATATAGTTATATAATTTATGACTTTGTGAGAAATAAAAAAAAGGAACCACTCATCTAATGCTTGTAATAAATGATGGCACATGACCCGTTCACCTTTTCTGAGAAGTATCGGCCTTCCTCACAACGCGGATAGCAGACTTTGTCCTTTAAAGTGCTGCCCCAGTCGCACGTCACACATGCCTGAGGTGACGAATCTGCAAACATACGTGTATTATCATAATCTGAGAACTTGCGTAAAACTGATTGTCCAATATTGACACACTGGAAATATATTGACCATAGGTGGACGATACGAAGTGATTGAGAAATCAATTGTATCACAGCTGGTGTTAAGAGCTCCATTGTTTCTACCTGTGCATGTCTGACAACTGGTGTGGCACTGTTTGCAGATGTCATTAAGCTGATAGAATCGGTGTGGGCAGCGCTCAACACACAGCCTGGTGCCTTGCAGCTCCAGAAGAGGGGGCGGACAGGCCCTGCAGGACTCAGGCCCTGGTCCAGTACACAGCTTACAGGACTGATCACATTTCTCACAGTGGGATCCGTCTCTGTAATACCTGTAGAAATGCATGACATGATCAATATCAGTATGTCAGATGTGTACACAGATTTGTTATTTTGTCTTGCAGAATTCATTTAGATTTAATTTAGAATAACATTTAGTTGTGGCTGCTCTACTGCTGAAGAAATGACGTAAAAATGGGAAAATACTGGCTTTGTAAAACAACTCCAAACCAGACATGCTCTTTCTTTCTATGTGGACTGGAGGTGAGGAGAAATAGATCATTAACTGAGGTGATTGACCATCACAGAGTAAATATTGTCTGGCCAGTGATGGCGCTTTCATCTTTGTACCCTGTGGGACAATGGGTGACGCAGAGTTGATGGAGACGCAGGTAGCCTGGTGAGCAGGTGGCACAGTCTTTGGGCGAGGCTCCGGAGCAGGTGGAGCAGGCGTGATCACATGGGAAGCAGAGTCCGAGCTCTGTGCCGTCAGCATCCTGCTTTGTGTCGTACGTACCCGCCGGACACTCACTTACACAGGTGCTGTCTGGAATGATACCAAATGGATGAGAAGTTCAAACTCTTTGATTAACAATTTATGAATAAAACCAAATGCGCTCTTATTTTGCACTCTACTAGTAGGGATGTGGGGAAAATTTGATTTTCATAAGAACATTTCTAATAATGTTTGATAATAATGTCAAAGGCACAATGAGAAGTTCTTTCCTAGAAAAAACAATGTATAAACTCACACTATAATAATCCCTATAGTGACTTTGCTTTGTTTTGGGATTATTAAAAGCATTTTACATCTTGAATAACTTTTGCATGCAGTTGAACATTGATGGAAAATGCTCACTATAAAGGTATTTGGGAATAGCACAGGTCTGGCATTCATCGTTTCCCGGCCCTTCACAGGAGTAACAGTGCCGGTGGCAGCCCATGCAGGTGAACTGGTCGTCGTGCAAATATGTCCTTGGGGGGCAGTCCGTGTCACCTGTCACACCACACAGCAACGTGTTTGGATCCAGCACAAGTCCCTTCTCACACTGGGTGCACTGGTTTGCTTCTGGGCCGGAGCAGCTCATACAAGTCTGGTGGCACTCTGCGCAAATCAAACAAATCAAACTGCGTCATGTTATCATATTTGCATGTATCTATAAGGAGGGCGTGATCACCACCATGTTTTACAAGTAAATGATTAGTCTTCACCTTAAACAAATACTGTTAGTAACACATTAATAATAATAAAGTTAGTTATCACTAAGGCTGTCTATCATTTAAACATTACGATACCAGTACTGACACAAGTCACCTTAACATGATGTCGATACCAATTGAGTAGTTCATTTGTAACTTTTTTTCAACTGTTTTTTAAAGAAACCACTCACCACTCCTCCCCATTCAAAAGATTTTTACACAAATACATTTTGAAAGTGCTCAAATATGTATTTAATAACTGTACAAACTTAATTGTTAGAATTCTTTGGGCTGTGTAATTAACAACCACTGAACAAAGCATTGACAGATGTGACCGAGTAGGGTGATAACTTACTAATTAACGCTAGCTAAAATTAGCACACACACCCGCAGCATGCCCCAAACGATTTACTTGACCATAAATGTTTTAATTTTTGCAGTCTATGGTTTGAACACATAAAGGGTGATTATTGTTAACTTAGTAACCATTTATTGCATACAAAAAGAACCGTTTGCAGGTATCGTTTGACAGGCGCAAATTAAAAGAAATTAAAAGGTAGTGCTAAAAATATGTTAAACTACATATTCAATACTGCCACTGATGTGTTGAGAGGCTCACCTTGACATTCCATGGCTTCGGTTTCATAGTACGTTCCAGCGGGGCAGTCTTTGGAGCATGCACCTTTATAGAGTTTGGGGCTGAACGTTGCGCAGGTCTCACAGTCGTCTGCCAGGGGCCCTGAGCAGCTGCCACAGGTCGGGTGGCACTGACCACAGCGGCCCTCTTCCATGTCCTCATAATAGCCCATGGGACAACTAGCTTTACACACCCCATTCAGCATCAGGTAGAGGAAACTGCATTCTGAAATGAAGTAGTAACAAAGGATTTCAGGATGTGGTAAAATGTCTTTTGAAACATCACCCCTGAATATTTTTGCTTTAAAGCTTAGCTGCCTGCACCGCCCGTAACTCACTGAAACAGGTTCTGTCATCTGAGCAAACATCACAGTGGGGAGAGCAGCGTCTGCAGGTCCCATCATCTGCAGGGTATGTCCGCAGTGAACAGTTGAGTCTACACATGCCACTCTCCAAGTAGTGGCCATCAGCACAGGACAGACACTGGGACTTGATCCCATCACAGGAAGAACAGGAGTTATCGCAGGCCTCACAGGACCCCTCTGCTGTCTCAAAGAAGCCTCTGAGATTACACAGGAGATTAGTAAAGGCAGAAAGAGGGGAAATTAGTAAACAGAAACACAAACGATTTCCTTCATTCTGCTGCTTCGCTTATCCAGCTGCTTACTCTGGGCAGTTTGACCAGCACCTCCCCTGGTGGAGAAAAAGTTTATAGCTGCCTTTGGAACAGCTGATGCAGTTATCACTGGTGTCCACGCAGGCCTCACAGTTGGGCGAGCAGTCCTCACACAGCTGAGTTGCAGGGTTTGCGTAGGAGCCAGACGGACACTGCGCAACACAAGCACTGTCCTGACCCAAGAAATTTCCTGTGACATACAAATGCACAGATACAATTAAAATAAAAAGAACTAGGATATTGTTTGAATGTATTACTATGACCAAAGGCAGTACATGTTTTTACCTTTGAAACAAGAAGAACAATCCAGTGCCTGTGGTCCAAAGCAGGACTTGCAGGATTCGTCACATGTGTGGCATTCATGATTTTTCCCTGAAATTAAAACAATTAACAGATATCTAATACCATTAAATATATCACATTTGACAGAACATGAGCTATTAAATCCGGTTGACCTGATCTCTTGAGCACTGAACTTTAAGAATTATAGTCTTTACCCAGCTTGACCACTAGAGGGAAGCATAATAAACTGTAAATGATGGATGTGGCCAGTGTGTATGAAACATGCTGCTAGTGCAGGAGTTCACTGTCAGCAAGCTAAAGGTTAGTGTATGAGAAATGTTTAATCATATTTTCTGATAGTCAGTTATACAAAAAAAAGATGGCAGTATACTATATGCATCACATTAGTCTGATTTAACAAACCAATGAGGTAGAAATGTAAATGATAATCCTGTACGGTTGATAACAATTGAGTGCTATATTCCAAAGCTGTTGACACAGACACCAAAGGGGCAGCAGTTGAAGAGCCCTGTACTTGAGGCAGAGGCGCCTTTTTGAAATTACTCCACTAAAATGGCCCTCGAATGAAAGGTGACGCAGTTCATGTGTGGCAGGGTGACACAGTGAGTTGGAGATCGTCCTTCAGCAGGGTTCAAGCTCCTGTCTCAGCGGCAAGCGTGCGACCTTGCTAACGTGTCCTTGAGCAAGACACAGATTTCCTCTAAATTCTGTGCTGGCTGCAGAAAAGCAATTACCTCCATCAGGGAATCAACCAGTCAAGTGTCATGTTATTCAGTATAATCTCTGACTTCAGTCACCAGAGGCTCGTATATCATTCTGGACCTTATACACTTTGCTCTACCTTGTCTTGTCTCCTCAGATCCTGAACACCGACAGCTGAAAATTGGGCCTTATTGTGGTTGTTCCTCTTACCGTCAAAGAATTGTCCCAGTGGACAGTTAACCAGAGGGCACTGCCCATGCAGAGGAGAGTTCCCACCAAGACACAGGTCACAGTCGGTTGACCGCGGGCCATGGCATGTCTGGCAGGAGCTGTGGCAAGACTGGCAGAGCCACCCACTGGTGTCACTGAAGGTTTGTGGTGGGCACTGTTTAATACAATCACCTCCTGACAGGACAGAGTGAGACAGAGAGGAAGTGAAAACCAACAGAGACAATATAGAAGAGAATACTTATCATGTCAATATTTCTACTTATTTAGTGAGGGACGTTTCACTATCTCATGCAGGAAGATCAGATCACTAACAAGCAAAACACAATGTTTAGAATGAGCACAGTTCTGTTTTGTAATGAAGAGATGAAGAGTTTTAAATGCTATGCTTTATTTACTCCATAACTGTTGAAATCCTTCTCTTCCAGGATCTCTCTCTCTCTCCGAATTCCACCCAACTGCCCAGGCACAAAACAATGACCTAGATCTTTTTTAAACTGGACCATGTAGCTGAAAAAGCTTATCGTCTTTGATAGATGCAACATGACACAATTTTCAATCGCATGCCCATAAAAATAGGGACCTGTACGTATTAAAATCAGGTTGATAGTGTGCCTGTGCGCTTGCTAATCTTTTTTGAAATAGCTAAGGGCTTTACTTACAATCTCAAAGCCTTTACTTCGATGCCCATAGAGAACACAACCTCGCAACACAGTCCTAATTCCTTATTTGCATAAACCATACATTTGCATATCTCATGTTACAGATTTGCTGACACGAACATGATTTGCAATCCAAATGAAGACTCAAGAGTGACATCATTTTTCTTTCAGGAGGATGATTGATCGCTCTTACATGCTCAGTGATTTAAGAGTATATTAAACCTAAACTCTATTAGTACTGTGTAGGACAAAAGCGGAGTCCTTCAATATGCCTGTCAACAAAATAAGCATAGAAATAATCATTCTTTGCTACCAGTACCATTAAGGTAGTAGCCAGTCTGGCAGGCAAGGCAGCGTGTGTTACTTCTGCAATCTGAGCATGGGGCTGGACAGGAAAGACACACACCCCTGCCCCAGTCCTCATAGGTGCTCTGGGGGCAATGTCTGCGACACTGGTGTCTGAAACTGCAAAAGAAATGATTAATTCAAAGTCAAATTAAAATTCCATTAACAGAACTTACTGATAATCATAACAATTCAGACACACCCATAGAGCAAACAAGAGACAATGGCTCAGTCTGGTGGAAAATAATATAAACAACATTTTCAAGCCAGTGCTCCAGATTAAAAGTCGTTGTAATGTTCTAACGGCCCTGGGTTCAAAATAGTGGTTTTCTCTGTATTTTGGCTACCCAGTTACACTTCTAAGAGCTGAAGTTAAACTTAAAAAATTTGAAAACGAAAAAAAACTCACAACCCTTCCAAAACTTATGACATATACATTCACACAGCCAAAATGAGCCCAATGAAAAATAAAATAAATAAATGTCCCAATTGAGGCCCATTGGTTAAACAAAAGGAGGCTCTTATTTTCCTAAGCAAACATGCAACACAAAGCTGTTGACACATCAAAGACCTGGTGAAAACTATTCTGGTTGAAAGGCACTTTCAAAGCTTTACAGTGACTGAAGAATGACGTTGCTGCAGGCACCTTTGCCCACATGGTTGAGTCTCAGGCTAGATGCACTGAAACCAGAGAAAGGACAAAACGCAGCACATGCAAGAGGCAATCATGCACTGTGTCAGTCCGCAGCACACCTGCAGCTGTATTGTTGATTTCAATGCAGTCCAAAAGTGTACTCAGCCAAACAGTAAGGATGGCAAACAGAGACCAACACAAAATGTAGGCTGCTTTTCTTCTGGCTTATCATGATTCTATTCTCTTCTCAAGGCAGAAAGTTAATTGGTGTTTTATTTGTAGCCCAGAGGCATGGGGAGATTTCTGTCATTAACCTGTCCTATCAGTCCTTCGGGACTTAAATGAGCTATTAAACATGAGATGGCTGTCCTAAAAAAAATCTAGCCGTGAGGAGCCGAGATATTAAGCTGCAACGATAACATAAAACATTAAAGACAGAATGATGCCTACTTTACAGACTTAACACTCTAAATGAAACAAGCTCAGCAGCAATAAGCTACTAACTTGTATGGTACAACATCTTCTGCTGCCACTTCCCTAAATGAGAAAATCTGACCACTGACAGCCTAAGCTGCACTTCCTGCTGCGTTGCCGTGGACTTGGTGCTAAGATGCGGTGGTTGTTTGAGAAGGAACAGCTGGAGGCGCCACGCTGCATCTATCAACTTACTCACAATAGCAGCTGGTGCAGCAGACCAGGCCCTGTCTTTGGCCTGGAAACAGTACTCTGCTTAAGAATCTGCGGGATCATTAAGATTCCCTCTGTGCAAATATTAGACTATCCATTCCAGGAGAGCACATCAGGATTACCAAAGCAACTTTTGTTTAGGGCTTTTACTCCTTGAACTACTCAGGAAAAGGTGAAAATGTGCTGTAGGTAGTCCCTAAAATTAAAAAAAGCTTGAGTGCATACACTGTAGAAACCATATTATGAAGGAATCACAGCGATTTCTTGGTTTAGCTACACTGCAGCTCCATAGAGAGGGAGATAAATGTCAATAAATACCAAGCATCCATCATGCTGTGACTCTTTTCAACAGCAGTGTTTTATGCGAGAATAACATTGGCTCTACAGCTTCTCAGTCATGCCAAAGCTGTCTGACTTAAACATTTTTCATTACTTCTAGCAAAACCTCAGTAGTGGGATTTCTTTAAGTGCTGGAAGCTGTCACAGTCTATCATAGCGAGGCTCTCTGCAGTTCATGATCACACCGTGCTCTATTGGGTTTCTTTTATTGGTGTGTGCCTCACATGGTGGATGTAATAAGTACTGCCGCCACAAGTATTACTGAGACGACCTGTTGTCCTACATCTCTAAAGCCATTACTGTTCAAGTAAAAGTTACACAAGTAGATTCGCAGGAGAAGACAGAGTATCTCACTGAGCCTATGGAACAGCAGTACGAGGAGGTGAATGCAGTGAAGCGGTGGATTTTCCTTCAACCCTCCTCCGCAGTCAAGATGGTGCACCCTATATAATCACACCCGCTACTGGCTGTGCTTTCCACTTATAGTTGCTCGCTTTTCCTCTCTTCTCCTCTCCTTGTCACACATAACATAAAAAAACACACTCTGTTAAGTATCACTATGAAGCAGACCACTCTTCTGTGCTCAAACCAAGGCTCGGGTAACATTGTAGGCAGGTAACCCGACTCACACAATACCAGGAGGCCTAAACTCGGGGGAGAACGACACAATTAGAGGTCTGTTCTGCCTCTGTAACCTGTTACACAAGTGATAATCTGGTACACACTGATATACAGGTGAAATGTAGTTTCTTGCATGGAAAATATTTAACAGAATGTATGTAAATATACTGCATATTTACCCAAGAATGTGTGTTCCCTTTCCAAGGTCATTTTAAGGTAAATATCTCTTAGCAGCACGTTGAACATCCAAATTGAAATTTTATTACCCGTTAATTTAAAACAGCTAAAAAAGGTATGAATAAATTATTGCAACATGCAAAAAAGTGTTGCTAGTTTTCTTAGCCACCCATTTTTCTAAAACTGAATATATTCAATCCACAATAATCATTAGTAGCAGAATTAAAATAAAATTTTAGCTTCCTTGAAATGCATTTGAATTTATAGCAGAAAATATTGAAGGACAAAAGATAATTAAAGAATTTTAAAAAACTCACAGGAAGTAACCTTCCACACAGCTGTTGCAGATCTCTGGGTCCTCTAAAAGAGAAAAGGTGATTTATTAGAACTGACAGGGAGAAGCAATCTGCACTGTGCACCACTATAAGCAGGGTTTTTCTTTTTTTTTTTAAAACAGCTCAATGAGATATCAGAAGGGATGCAGCTTGCATGTGACTTACCTGTAGAACATGTTTTGCAGCCCATCTCACAATCAATGCACTCTCCGGTGTCAGGGTCCTGCACCTGCCCTGCAACACAACACAGCATAATGAGACTGAATGTCTTTCTCTGATGCTGAAGCCAACTCAAAAACTCTGCTTTACATTTACCTATGTTACAGGACGCCGTTTGGCAGACCCCATTCTGGAGTTTGTAGTGTTCCCGACATTTGGCACATATGTTGCCATCTGTGCAGAGTTCACAATTGGCTATGCAGGGCAGACAGGCATAGTGACCCCTGTCAGGATAAAGTCCCCGGGGGCAATGTGTCCGACAGCGACCTTGGTGGAGGAAACGTTCCTGTCCATCTTCATCTGAGGAGGAGAAGGTGGAGGACACAGGGGACTTGTTAACATAAAGCATACCCTAGTTTCTCCTCTAATGAAAATACCATTAGCCGTACAGAACCCCTGCCAGACGACGCCTTTTCCAAAAATCTTCTGAAAGTGAAAATCAATGAGCTACTCCTAATAAATACAGAGGTAGAGCCAAATGTGCCCGACAATTACATGGGATGAAGGAATGATGAAAGGACATGCTGCCAACTGTGTGAAAGGTTTAGCGGCTTCAGCACATTACAGCACTGATACATATTGCAGAAATCAGAGGTGTTTGATTAAAAGGGGAGAGAGAGAGAGAGAGAGAGAGAGAGAGAGGTTATGTGGCTTGACAAAAGAATCAGTATCAATAGATATTTAATAAAAACAGAAAAAAAATGGCAAAACAAATGGATGTTGAAGCCATGAACAACATCATGAACTGATGGCTGCAGTCCAGGATGTTGAGCGTAGACCTGCAAATATCACAGCACAGTCTGAGATTACTTCCTGACTGATGATGCTCCAACTAATGTAAACAAGGGCAATCAGAGGCAAGGGAGAGATCAGAGCTCTGGGCAGAGACAGACTCTTCTGTTGGCCCCGATGATTAATACTCTGCCACCTGCCACTGGCCTAGCTGTGGCACCTGAGGCATTTCTGGAAGCAGCTGAGTTACAGCATTGTCTCATCTGCTCAGTGCTGCACAGAAGACGTGTGAGACAGAGAGGAGAAGGGCCACAAGCTGCTGCTTTTCTAACCTCTCCACTTCCCAGAGACTCGACCTCAGCACGCACAGAGAAATGTGACTTTTCTATGACAACAGCCCACAGAGCATGAGGAAAGGGGTAGAGCCTTTCAGCTTTTGATGTTTGTTCACAATAGAAAAAAATCTCACACGAATACACAGTACACACTGGGATCACATGTCCACTATTGTATGTTGAAGTCCACGCAGGAAAAAATATCATTATACTATAACAACAATGAACAGTGAGTTAAAGTTGGTAAAACTGAAATATATTATTCAAGCAATGTCACAATGCAAATATTAAAAGAAAGAGGAGTGTATGTGTATGAGAGAGGAAGCAAAAGAGAGGCTTGCAGGTTTTGCAGGCTAAGCCCCGTGAACTGCAACAGTAATACATCTAGCCCAGGGGGATATTTTTTTCCTTTCCCTCTGATTAACAAAGGCCCTATTCTGACATGATCAGATTACACTGTGAAAGCTCAGGAGAAAAATGATCACACCTTCATTTTTTACCTATTTCAAAGGTGTCTGAGAGTTCCACAGCCAGTCTCCAACTGTTTAACAAGGGTAAATGGTAAACTAGAGCTGAACGCCCCTCCTCTAATTCCTTTAAACAACTTTGCTTTGGTAACCATTAAATGGTGGCTGCTTTGGAGGAAGAAAAAAAAACTCCACCTCCCTTTCAGCTTCAGATTAATGAGTCTGTGACATGGCTTTGTTTTTAATCAGGCATCCATAGAGCCAAAAAATGAGGAGGAAAAATCAAAACAGAGGAATTATACCAGCCACAGCTCATGCAGAAATTATGAGAAATGTAGATATGTGAAACATGTCATATAAAGAAAAGGACACTGTTTAACTTCAACAAAGCCTTTTATTTTAGCTGGTGGTGATTTATGTGTTGTCCTTCCAGAAATAGGCTGTACAAAGCATTACACATTAAACCCCACAACTGCATCACACTATGAGGAAAAAGGAAGATATAATTCATAGATAATTCGCACAATTCCTTTGGAAAATACATCTTTGGTTTTATGCTGCCTTAAAACTACGTGTACAGGAAATCTTTACTCACCAACTCCACAGGTAGTGCATTCAAACAGCTCATGCCCGTCGCACTCAGAGCAGGTGGGATGACAGAGGACACACTGGTTCTTCAGCATAAACTGTCCGCTCGGACAGGGCGACGAGAGTTTACATCCTATAAATCCAGCCCAGCAGAGAAAGATCAGAAGCGCGGTGGTGACGGACCTCATGGCTGTTCCCGAGGACTTTCACTGGAAGTGAGAAAAACAACAGTCTCCAAAGACGCAGTGTCCGTGCAGCAGGTACGCTGGCAGATCGATATGGGGCTCTGTGACACCAGCCCAGAAATAACTTGCAGGACCACTTCGCTCAAGTGAGGCACTGGACAATGAGCGTGGACTGCGGTCGGCATTTAGTAAATGATCCTAGGAAGAAAAAAAGAGAGCAACTCATTGTGTGTGTGTGTCACAACAGATAAATAGATAGACCGTTTACAATGATGAATAGCCATTCAAAAAAACACATCATACATTTTTTTTCTCTCCAGAAATATGGTTATGTAATTGAGTGTCTATCGGGTTCAGATTTCTGTTTATAAACAGGGAACTTCCGGTTCTGATAACACTTGTCAAACCTAAATTACCTGCTAGACTTACTTACAATTTGCTGTTAGGTTGTTACTACCCAAGTCTTATGGATATGGCTTAGTTATAACTAGGATCAATAATGAACGTTTAAAACCGGAATATTTAGGTAGATGTGGTCTGATTTATGTTAATTAAAAATAAATGGGTGAAATAAATGGGTGCGTCCACTGTCAGGTGTGTACGTGTTAAAGATTTAGTTAGCTAGCTAACAGTGGCTCTGTTGACATTATACACAGTTCAACTGGGAATTAGATTTATAAGTTAGTAGTCAAATCAAATAATGCTATTTTTAGCCTATAAGTGTAAAATATAAGAAAAGGCAATTGACTTTTGCTCTTTTTACAGGCTACAATTTAAGGACTTTGTTGCTTGTAGGAAGCAATGTCATAAACATAAATTATGCTACAACAGCCTTTTTGTTGATTGTAGTTTAAAACTTACATTCAACTTTTTTTTTATTTACAATTCATCAATATAAGGTCTTAAACCACCGGATGCTCTATAGTGTGCCTCAGACTTTGGTTTAAAATGTGAAATGTAAAAGTGATTTGTTTTTCTTAAGGCACAGCGGCCTCTCGCGGCTCCTCAGCGGATGTGTCACCGAGGGCGTGAGCTTCACCGGCCGACGTCACGCGGCAGCGGCTGTCGGAGGAGGCGTGGTTTTGTTCTGCTGCAGCGGAGAAATATGACATGGGGATGAGCGAGAGAGAGGGAGAGAGTGAGACAGCCTGATAGGAATTAACGGTTCGTCAGAGGTCTGGACCGAAAACCTTATGATGGGGGAGTAATGACTGAAAACACAACGGTAAGAGACAGACCTGTTTCCATTTCATTTTTCTCCACATACAGCGCGACAGGCCGATTCATGGCTCATTTGATAGTGAACACAATAGGCTACCACTGCAGACAGGTGCACCTGCCTTTATGCGAGTACGTGCTTCGATGCATTCAACTTCAGGTTCCGTGCGAATACCTTTTTATTTTAGGTCGAAGGCAAATGCATCGAGGCCACAAATCTCATCGACGGTTTGGGATGAGCCGGAGTCTGAGAGTTAAATGCTGTAAACATGGATGTGGTCTTCAATATGTATGCTTAGTCACAGACCTTTGTGATGTAGCAACATACAGTATCAATGTAATATATATATGAGACAGCTGAGTGTTTTTGGTGATGGAGGCTTATCCTAAAACAAATAGCCTTTTAGCTTATTGAGGCTATAAAGCTTTGAAGGCTATGGTTCTTTTTACAGACATGGAATATTAATCATCACAGTGTATTTTGGGCCAGATGGCTTAAAATTGTAGATGGTGATGGGAAACATAACATACATGTCTCATATAGTAAATCACAGCAGTTTCACTATTCATCTTAAAAAATAGGGCACCTTACAATAACTGCAAATACCACTGTCTGGGTTAATTCTGGTACCCATATACGCTTCTTATATTGTTGGCCTGGTTCACAATATCTGCCAACTACGCCTGCCTGTAAAGATGGTGAGGCCACTCATTCATCGCTATGGTATTTTTTAAACCATATTCATGTCCCCTGACAAAGACCTACATTATAAAACCTTTAATCTATCATTAATATCAGATTAGTTCAGATTTGAGCTGGGTACATCACTAGTGAAATTAACTGCCCCTCTTTTCATTTGGAAGATGATGCTTTACAGCAAATCAACTTGCTTGCTGTCCAGTCATTACAACTTATTCTGCCACCTATTAACCCTGTCCGAATGCTTCACTAGGGCATACAAGACGGGCAGATGACAGTAGTCAAGTCTGATTTGGAGACAGCTTGAATAGACGGGGCAGAGATACAAAGCAGGGCCCGTAGCTGCCAGGCCAAGCCAGGCCATGCCAGCTCCACAGAGGGCTTCAGTGCAGCAGGGCACTGGGGAGAGGGCGCTTGGCACCTGATCAGTTACCACAGTGAATTCTGTTCCTGTCACTGGCATTTAGCTACAGAAAAGCAGAGCAGAGATGACGGTTGTTGTTGAACCCAGTTGGGCTTTCATGTCACTGTGGCAGGCCCGCTTTATCAAAGTGCTTCTCGACTGATACAAAATGACATTCCTTTGCAAACATCTGTGCCAGTTGCCCACTACGTACTTCACAAAGCTAAGACTAAAACGGCACACTCATAAGCTATTGTGTAGAAATAAAAACACTGGTTGCATTTTGAGAATAACAATTCAAGTTTACATTTATACTGCAACAGAGGACCCAGCAGCGGGAGTCTTTTTCCATTAGTATCATTAAGCAGGAATCTAGAAGAACAAAATAAATCATCTTGCGGACCCTGAAAAACACCTGCAAATGGGGGTTAAATCTCCTGTTTCCTTTGACAAGAATTCCATGTCTCCATGCCTGATTCCCTGAAAGTTTAGTCCTTCAGAGGACATGAAATGAGTCAAGTGCCCATGGTAATCATGGCCCAATCACTGCACGGCTTTGAAGTGGGCCCTGTTCTTCAGACATCTCCACAGGTGGGGTAGCAATGTTAAGTGTTCTGTCTGCAGGCAGAGGGAGGTCAGCTGGAGGCCATGGAGGCAGGCACAGGGGCTCCTCTCGCACATCAAACCTGGGAACGGTGGACCTTTCTAGAGTCACTACACTGTGGTCGTATGTGAGTCTGTGCACCGGCCTTAATGCTGGACACACGCTTTTGGGAGAAATTTTCTCCAAACCGTTCTCAAATGTGTTTGTGAATATTTGGCAACATGAAATATACCTCCAAATCACACACAAATTGAGTCGTAAGCCTTGTGCCATAAAGCTGTAATAAATCCTCACACCAGTATTCCTTCCATGCTGTGGTTAACGCCTCAGCCACAGAAGTGTTGTAATAAGTTCACTGCAGAAACCATTTAACCATGATTTATGAACTTTTTATAGTGACTCTAGATTTGACAGTGTTTGTTAGGTCACAACTTGTGTTTTACATTTGTTTTTTTTATTTTTGAACTGCTGAAAAGGTACATGGGATCCCACATTGCATGTAACCTTAGCCTGAAGAGAACGAACTATAGGTTTTGAAAGGATGTGTTGATGCCTGGACTTTTGTAAGTTACTGGAGCCAGAAAAGCCTAAATTGAGCCACAATGAAGTATAGATGAGGCATAGTCCCCTTTATCCTTAATGTTGTCCAAATGACTGCTTTTTTCAATCAGCTGTCATGAAACAAAGTGACATATTAAGGAACAGCCCTCACTTTAACAAGATATATTTCAAGATATTTGGGGGGCTTTCCCATTGATCATTCAATGCAGACAGTTTTCCCTGAGCTAGTATCTAACAGGAAGTCTGTTTTAAGGCACTTTTAAGTCACGCTTGCTTTAGAATTCAATCGTAATGGCTGCTGTTTGTTTTCTAAAAGTAGAAATGAACCAAGAGCACAATGTAGTCCTTTTTTGTCTGACACTTGATGATCAAGGTGTTAAATTCGGATGTTGAAACCAAAACGCACCTGTTAAGTCACTAAATTAAATGCTGTACGATACCCATAACATACATTTAACTCTATTCTGCTGCATTAAGAAGATGATGCCTGATATGAACTCTCACAGCCCATATGTGACTCTCACTTTTTTTGATTGCACTATAATAGAAATGTTTATTACTGTATTTATCGGTATGTGCTGCCCCTGAAGACACCGTAGATCATGTGTGGTTATGGCTATTATGATATAACAAAGGTAGCAGTGGCCATTTAAGTTCTGGTTAAGTTTCATATGATGTTTTGAGAGTGAAACCCTCAGACAGAAAGATGTTATGCTGAGAGACAGACCTTTTTTTCCAAATGTGGCACAGTCAGCTACAGGAGCTGGATGTTATGTTTTGCCAGGAAGATGTCCTCTGTGGCAGACATAGCTGGCGTATGTGACGTGTACACATGTGTGTGTCCTCGCCCCCTGCACCTAATTGCATTTGTGTTGCTTCACTTGTCTGGTGCTGAGTCTGGGAGCAGGCTGGCTGCTGGAGACGTCTGCCATTGTAACATTCTCCCCACAAGGCCCAATGGGCACAGCCGTCCCCTGTCCTGTCTCGAATCAGCAAGGGAGCAGTTTCCAAATCAAACAGAACACTGTTGCACAGGATACCCTTGGTGACTCAATTTAGATTCATGCAGGCCCACAGCGTAGGTCATTTTCATTCATTCAGAAAAAGAGGTCAGGCCTCACTGCAAAACCCAGCTGCATTTGTTGGAAACTCAGTATATCTCCATTTTGTCTCAGTTTGTTTCCGCTGAAGGAGATATTAAAAGGGAAACGCAGGTTAGACGCCACCCTGAAAGGGAGCAGTCGCACTCTTGTTCAGCCTGCCTTCTACGTCATTCATTTTCTTAAGTAGAGAAAATAAATGCTCTGCTGTCTGTCACTGTCACTGCCCTTTCTTTCATCTTTACACCATAAGATACAGCACATCGTCATTTAACAGAACCCATTCATGGAACATTGGGGAGTAAATGTGCCCTGTTTCAGTTATAGCATAGTACAATTTCTGCCATCTTTGTCGTCTCCTTTTCTAACGAAGACGAAGAAGAGATCCGAGATGGATCAAGAGGGTCAAGAGTTTGTAGCTTATATTTTTCTACACTATATTTATCTTCCGCATGGAACTTATTTTGACGTCGCCCTTTGTTAACAGTCATACAGTTGCATGTACCCTACATACATCCTGAGTTATTCATTTCATGAGAATCTGTGGTGGAGGTCTACTCTGATTATTTACCCTGCAGCTACAGTATTTTCCTCCCACTTCCTTTGTATGGTTCTCCCACACACTCTCATCCTGTATGCTTATTGGCCATCCCCCCACCCACATCATTTCTAAGTTTGAGTGGTTATTTTTCATAAGAATAAATTAGATATATGTGTGGCGTAAATCACCATTCATTATTTATACAATTTGTATGATTTGAATGATGCCATTGGACAGAAAATGCACAGGTATGATCAGCTGGACTTGGTCATTAACGTTAAGGCACCTTTTTAGGTCAAAAGCTGAAAGGAAACAGCTAAATTAAATAAAACTGGATTGGACAAAAATATTATGCTCTGCTCATGATTTCCAAAACTTCACCAGTTAAAACAAATTGTTGAATACCTGTCTCTATTTTTCTCTCGTAGATGGGTTAGATGGCCATGGCGACTTTATTTGTCTGGGTTTACAATCGCTACTCCTACTTTAATCCCAACTGGTGGATTACAGCCATGCGTAGTCTTTAGCACCAACGTCTGATGAAACTGTGGTCTAGTTTATTCACTTCAAACCAGTTAATGAAAACCTGGCCTTAATTCCCTTTTCTTTTTTGTGACATTTCAAAAGTTCACTTAAAATTAACTTCTGAGTTTCATTCACATTTGAATGGAAAACACAACTAGTGGGTCAAACGAATGTATTATGTTTTTTGGCCCTAACAAACTTAATTTGCTCTAAACTAGCCAACTAAAAGCAGACATAGTAAATACCAAAAATCCTCATCAAAATGAGTCAGACTATAGGGGCTGGACCAGATTGGTAAACCCCCTGAACAAATAACTCAGGTGCTTCTACAGTATACTTTTGAAGAACACGCATTGAACAATAGAGGGGAAACATCATCATCAGTCACTCCAACATAATTTCTGTCAGTTACTGATTCTGGTCTGAGTATGACACATCCTTCCTCTGCAGTGTACCCACACCCACTGTAGCTGTAACTGTTTGGAGAACATGCATCAGACAAAGTGATTAAATCCAACATTGTTTGTGTTTTTCATCCAAGAGACCAATGTTTAAGTTTATATCAAAGCTTCCGATGAGCAGACTCGGATCCATTCACCTCTAAGAAGGACAATTGATGTTTGGGGCTCAAAGTCCATCTTGGTCCTGGCTAATGGGAGTAAACGACACATGCATCAGATTGTATCTGCACTGTTTTTGCACCTTCCATTAACTGTTGACTTGTGCTCTGGTCTAGTGTCCGCGACAGGCACAGTTTGGGTGTCAGATGAAATTGGCTGTTGCAGTTAGCATCAGTTCCATTTGGATAGCTAATCGTTCCTTCTGCCAAACTGACCACATTAAAGTGCCGGAAGCACTTGGGGCCCCGCGGTTGAATCCATGGTTATATGTAGCCTCCAAAGTTTACAAATGTCAGAGTATGAAGTGCATTCAGTCCGGTTCTTCTGCTTGGTAAAAGCACAGTGCTTAGATCATTGTTTGGTTTCTAGTCTGTCTGTTTGAGTAAAGTCTTATTTACGAGAGATGTTGTTTGAGTCTCAACAAGTCTTAGTGTCAGAGCATTTTTCTATTACTTCTCATGAGAGAAGTTGCTTACATTATAACGTATTTTTCAGGAAGTGTGGCCTTTTGTCCAAACGCTCAACTCTAGAACTATGCATAAACCCAGGGGCAGTGTCATAAGGCCAATGGCTGCTGAAACCAGTTCATTGAATTTTTTTAATTGTTTCCTTAGGCATTCCTATTCAGAGAATATTCAAATAGATTTTCCCTTTAGTCAGTAAACATGCATGTGTCTGAAAACGTGAGGAAAAACTATAGCAGGTAACAATTCGCTGATATTGTGCGTAAAACAAAGAAAGTCTGAAGGTGGCTTCTCTCATACACTTCCAGCCCACCACTGAAGTGCCTGATTAAACCACAAATGGTCCAGATGTTCCAATTTGGAAAGTGTATTGCAGAAAAACTCACTTGACACGGCGAATACAAGCAAAGCATTTGTGTATGTATTTCTTTGTTAATCTCTGTTAACAGATATCTGCATATACAGTAAATGTAAAATCTGTAGGCAACAGGACAAGATTCTGAGATTCAGGTTTTGGTTAGAGTCCGTTTGTCGTGTGAGTAGTGTTGATCAATCATTTGGCTTTGGTTGAATGCAAGTAAACACTCTGTCAACACTCTGTTGCTCTGTGTTGAGAGCAAATGAGGTGGAATACATTGGCCGAAATGCAACCTTGGATCTCATCAGCTATTGTCTGATGTCTTTTTATTATTTTTATTTTTCAAATATATCTACATTTATATGCAGATATCTGTTTATAGAGATTAACGAATGTGTTGTCTGGATATAAAACAACTATGAAAATGATCATGTAGTCACTCATTTGACCATAAACAATGGCCAGCTGAAGGAAGAGAAAGTCTTGCCTGTATATCCTTTATCCGGATATCTGCTGGTTACACAAGAAATGTTGGTTTATTCCCTCAGAGGCTAAATCAACATCAAGCTGATGGGTTCTGAGATGTTCCTCTTTGTGTATGTGTGTGGTTTAAATCAATGGATGCACACAACAGTCAAGAACAAAGTGATAACACCATAACTGGAACTTAATGGGCCTCAATACTGAAACTCAAACTGAATAGCATCTTTAGGAAATGCACTGAGGTGGGGGATAAATGTCCAAGTGTTGGCCTCTTAAACAGTACCAGACTGTAATTATGAATTTACCTTCAGTGACTGCAACCACCTACAAATTACAGTGCACCACAGATGTTGGTGTCTTTAATACCTGCCGTACCACTTTGCTATGTAGGCCTCTAGTGGGGCTAAGTACCTCGCTCAAGGACGTCCCGAAGCAGCTGCTGACTGAAGGAAGAGCTGCACCCATTCAGTATATCTGGTAATTGGCAACTAGTGCAAAAATGGTGAAAGATCACCGCACAGCATTCTTGTGGTATAGCCAGAAAATCTTCTTTTTTTTATTGAAGAACCTACTGGTTTATGGGTTTTCATGTGTTTTTCTTTAGATACTAATTTAAGAATAAGGTTATGTGATATTGCCCTCTCCACCTACTTGAGTGTACCCACGCTGGCAGTCAATCCAACACTGTACAATACAGGTATTGTGAGATATGGAGCCTGAGATATAACAGGTGTCAAAACAAGCTCTTCTAGCTCTGCCTTTCTCATTGGATCTGCGGAGATAATGAGATTCTTATATTTTGGGGTCAGTGTAGGGCATTGTAGCCACCCTGTAATTGAAGCAGAGTTCCAGCTGAATAAAATGAGTTCCTTGATATCTCCGTACATCTTAGGAAAAAAGCTACCACCGTATGTGATCTAGCTAACCTGACATTGTGCTCTGCTTTGCAGTAAATGCTTTTTTTCTAATGGTACAAAAGTGAAATAATCAGGTTGACAAGAGAACATGAAGTACTGTATAGCTGCTTAGCTTAGCTATATGTGACTGTGTGTGTGTGTGTGTGTGTGTGTGTGTGTCTGTGTGTGTGAACGTTTCTTGTTTTAAATAGAAAGAATCTGGATTCAGAGGAGACATCATTATAACCTCCTGTATACATCCTTTGGGCTTCGATATGAAAATGTACATGTACAGTTACCTCACCCCCCCTAATTATCACTGGCCTGCTGCTGAAGACTAAAACCTCTGCAGACTCGCTCCACAGCCTATCAATCTACTATCATACGGATCTCTTCAATAGTCGAGCTACATTTAGGTCTTTGAGCTGGCGAGGACGGCGGAGGCAAGCAAAAGATTCTGTGTGTTCAACACTTGAGAGGACACCCTCCCTCAGCACAAACTCAAATAGGAAACACCAGCTGGCTTCAGCTAGTTGGTCTGTTTATCTCACGTGGGATTAGAAGATAAGTAATCAGATAGCAAGCCGTTCTTTATGTCTCTTCTGCGTATATGTAACGTCTCGGCTTCCATGCTTGGAACCCCCTTTTCATCTATGTCATTAATGCACCTGACACTGGCTGCTAAGCGTGTGATTTATGTTTTATTTTATATTTTTTTCCTTTCTTTGGCATCTTCTTCAAATCAGAAGGGCAGGAACCTTCTTCTTTTGCTCTCCAGTCACAGCTGTCTGCTTGTGGCATTCTGTCGAAAAGGGCCCAGTCGGGAAAAGCGGTACTGGCCGCTGTGGTAGAGGGGGCTGGAAGGACTGACATTTTAAGGGGTTACGATCTTGTTCTGTGCCCCTCAGCAACCAGCTCTTTGTTTGGGTGCACGCTGCACACACAGCTGAGCTGCAGCTCTGTGAGCACTGAAGGTTTGACTTGAGCGTAAGGTCAGACAGGAGAATTATTAGTTGCTTTGTTACATGGATTTATTACCTGTAGTGAAAATACTTAATGCTGCTTCTAGGAAATATAATGTGCATTTTAAATCTGTGAGTAGGGCTGGGAAATAGGATGATATATATAATGAAAAAAAGAACTTAATTGCATTATTGCTATATTTTTTGAGATTTGGATCATGCTTCACGTTCTGATCCCTGAGAAAATACTTTGGAAGTATTTAATTCACACACAAAAACAGGCTTTACCATGGAGGTATTTCATATTTAAGACTATCAATGAAGAACCAGAAAACAAGCTATACCATATAGAGTATATATATATTTCACAGCACTATCTGCAAATTTATTGAAGCCATAAAATGTATAATTTTGACTGTAAATTCATCGCCTGCGCTTCTAAACTTTCTTACAGGAACTGAAAGGTTTTCTAGGAACACTGGTGTCCCTCAGGTGCGCACACAGTGCAGCTCTCATGCTGTCCACAGCAGCATGAATCGAAATTTACCTCAAATATTAATGCGATGATGCATTTAGCGCAAATTGACAACAACTCCCCTCCATGCATATGCTGTGCTGGCAGTGTGCAGCGCAGCAATGAGATGCAAAGTGACATTATTGCTTCCAGCAGCATCTTTCTCGCAGCATGCGACGGGGGCTGCTGCACAGACGTCTGGCTTTTCTTTGAGTTTAGAGAAGGATTAAGAAAGAAAGTTTTTGTGTGAGTGTTTGGCTTGATTACAGGCTCTGTCTAGAGGTCAAGACTGTGGAGTGTTACGCTCTATTTCTGCCTATCGTCAAGGGGTGTTTAGTGTTTGACTGACATGCAACCGTGCTATTCCTTCTTGGCTTCCTTGCTGTTCATCTCTCCGTCTCCTTGCCGCTGGAAGCGGGGACTGAGGGGCTGATTTCTCAGGGTGCTCTGAGGTCACAGCAAAAAAACGCTGTCTGTGGGTCCTGAAAGCAGGGGAAGTCCCACTAGTGAATAGAGCATAATGGAGGCATAAGGAGGGACTCGGCACACTCCCAGGTGGTGACTGGGGAGAAAGACAGACTTTGATGGAGCTCTCAAAAATCAAAATGGCTTAACTTGATGAGCCGGTGCAGGGTGAAGAGCCCTCGCTTGACTATGTCGTCCCAGGCGCTGATTGAAACACGTCATAGATTCCACAGGCCCGACCTGTAATGTCGTCTAGATGGCGGCGTGTAAGCATGTACACGCACACGTTTGCTGCGCTGAGGCACATACACAATCACCACAAGTACAAGCTTGCCATTGTGGCTGCAGGAGGAGGAGGAGGGACATAGATTGAGGCTGACTGACTGATATGAAGGCTGAATAGCAAGTGGTGCTTCCAGTCTGCATTGAAATTCACTGATTGAATCTTGTGCTCTCAAGCAAGGACTTAGAAATAGAAATAGTGGAAGTGCTTAGTTTGTAGTTTGGCGAGACATTATAATATCCCATTACATGAATTTTCCATGCCACTTACGTGTGCTGTGTTATGAAGCACGCTAATGGATTGTGTTGATCATTCTGCACTGATGCAAGGTGGAAATGATCTGTTTCCCTGGAATTGGGCTCATTTGTTTCTCCAACATACAATTACCCAAAGTGTGATGTCGCAGTAGCTTCCGTCGCTGCATTTCTGCCTCTTTTCAAAGAATTACATCAATAATAGTTGTGCAACAAGGCTGTTTTGAAACTGTCTGGTTTTAGTGTTTCCTTTGACTAAAGTCATATATCAAATAGCCATTGTTTTAGAAAAAAAACAGGATTTTCCTTCTCTGACCATGACTGAGAGGGTGGCTTGACATTTTGCTGTGCACAGGCATGTGAATAAGTACTGGATAAGAATGAATGCCATCTTTTATTAGCTGTCTTCTGTGTTCTGGCAACCCTTTATGGAAGCATTTGCTCTGTTGGCTTTGAGATTGGTAAACACACCGAGGGCGCAATGAGTCGCCAACATGCAACGGTTAGTGTTTTTGCACACACAGACACACGCACATTTGCACACTCGTGCACTCCAGAGACGGGGATCACAGGGTGTTTATCTACCAGTGTTGAACACAGCAGTTTGAGCCCGTTGGTGCTTGGCCCTGCTATCCGCAGCTCAGCTCACACGCTGGTGATGAAGCCACAGTTGGCCCCGACAGAGCCGCGTGTCCGAGCCAGAACGTAAGATTTCGCTCTCCGCCTGCCTTGAAGAATCCAAAATATCCTGTCCAGCAGAGGAGGGATCACTCTCACTTGAGGTTGCAGTAACTCAATTTGTGTTTAACCAACAAGCCCACATCTCATGTCAAACCCTCGCCGGTCAGGTCTCTTGCCACTATTTTGTAGATCGTGCTCAGGTTTCAGGTTTCAAAGGTCCTTTTGACTCTCTGGACTAGTGCCACCTGCTGTACTCAGACACTGTGCAGGGACTTAGTCCACATTAAATCAGTCACTCAGATCAGCTGTCTCATTCATACATATTGTTTGATATTGTTTCTTTTTTCTCAACCACATTTTGTGGTGTTTTTTATTTACAACTACAAGCTGATTATAGACCGCGTGGCATTTGTAGGGTTTCTTTTTTCAGATACATCAACAATCAGCAGAGAAATGATTACATCTGAAAGTACAGCTAATTGCTAGAATTAGAGCGCATAGAGCAATCAATACAAAACATATAGAGCTAGAAGAGGTACTGATTATTTTCCATTATAATTATATTTTTTTTACCTGCTTATTATGCCCGAGGTCTTTAAAATCTAAAGATATCCAATATCCAATTATTCATGAAGAAGAAAGAGAATAGCAGAGAATATTTGTGTAGGTTATTTATTTTGTCAATAAGCTTTTCTATTAATCAGATTTATATTTAAGACCGATACACTGAGGTTAACCCTCCTGGCTGGAGGTGAGTCACAGGCTGACACCAGATGTTCTGCCACTGGCAGGTTCAGCAGCAGCTCATCAATGTGTGACATCCGGCCGCCTTTATAAAAATTCAGCTTCCATCATCACGCTAACAAGTCAAGTCAAGCTGGCCTTAGCAGATGACAGGATTTATTTTGTGTCCAGTCCATTTAGTTTGTTTTCATGAATTGAAACACATTTTCAGATGTTTATTTAAGTCAACGTTTTTATTGTTTTTGTTCTTTTAATTGTATTTTGTTAATTTTATTTGAGATTGTTTTCCAGTTTTCTTAAAGTATCTTGTTACACTCTGTGGGTGTGTTTACAAAAAATATTAAAAGTTAAGAGTTAAGGGACATATTAAAAGCTCTTTATCATAACAGAGCCAGAATTAACAATAAAAAAAAATAAAAATAACTATTTCCAGTATAAGCTCAGACTTCATACTCATAGAAATAATGTAGTCCACGTCCAGGAATTTCTCACATACACAAAATCCACATACTATCGAGTTGGAAACCAAACACCACATTTGTTAAAGTTTGGAGGTAAAAGAACGATTATTTTAGAATTTATTAAATATAAGAAATCCTGCCTCTTTCGCGTTAGTGGACGGGACATCAATCATATCAAATGATTTTTTCCCCAGGAATGATTTCCGTTATTTTTACATGGTTTTTATCATGCTGATGTGTTCAATTTTCGCGTTTTGATTTCGTCACATATTTGATGCCATAAAATCGGGTGTGACATCATGATTGACAGCTGTGATTGACACATAATTGGTTGCAAAGGGTGTTGGGACCGTATACGGTATATTTTGGCTTTATTTTTGTTGAGAGGGAGGAAGTGGAAATGTGTCAGCCATCTTTATACAGTCTATAGTCCAGACAAGGAGAATATTGCAAAAAAGAATTTATGTTTGTGTGAGTCTTTTCATGGTTTTGGAATTTTATATTTATAAAAAAATCTAGTCATTGCTCCTTTTGGGGCACATTTTGTGTCTTGATATAAAGCTCTAAGAAGTTCTTCTTTCTAGACTTTTTTCCTTTCAACAACACACAGAAAGATTTCCATCATAAAGATACCAATTTCTCAATTGACTGTAGTCTCAGTCGTCCAGAACATTGTATTATAAAGCATGATATTAGGTAAGGTGTTTCTGCACAGCTTACTGTTTATAAATATGAAGTGTGGGATTTTTTGAGATTGTGAAAAGTATTCAGTGTAGAAGTAGACAAGGCGGCTTTACAGAAAGTTGAAACCATAAGACTCTTTGGATTCATCAGACATAAATTAATGATACTTAGCAGTGTGTAACGGATTTGGTGCACTCAGGTCTCACATCTACATAAACTCACATCTGTAAATTATAAGAATGAAAAAAATGAAGCTCCTTTTTAAAAGCGAATTATTGAGATCATATCTGTATATGTACATATTGTATGTATAACCTTGGTTTACATGTATAAGAATTGCTGCCGGACCATATTACAGAGGAGATGCAGTGCAAAGAGTGGAGTATAAGTGTTTGTACAGTATGTTCACCTCCCACCTGCTGTGTATCTGCCTTGCATGTGGGCGATCACGGCTCACTATGGAGACAATTATCTCGGCTATAACTCATCCTATTACTGTAAAATGACGGCGTATAGACACGCACATCATGGAAAAATCGCCTGTTGCACACTTGCTTGTAACGGTGGACGTGAGGGAAGAGAAAACCTGTATTAAAAATGCAAATAAGCTTGTGACGACAATTGTGCAACACTTTTCCTGTGTGTCGTCTGGATTGCACACACGGAGTAAAGGCTCCAGGTTTTCATTGTCGAGTTCTGTAGATCCACTCACAGTAAGTCTTTTCACGCTTTATAATCAGCCAACTGGTTTACTGATGCTTCAAAGTACAGAGGCTTCAAATAGTGTTAAACATAAAAAGGAAGTAGTGGGCGGGGAGATGGTGTACAGCATTAGCATGCACAGTGTAAGGTGGTTTTGCATTTAATTCTACTTGAGGCAGCAATTGTAAGTTTTTTTTTCATTGTTTCACAAGTTGACAGGAGATACTGTATGTGTCCTCGGAGAAATGGTTAATTAAACACCCTGCAGCGGAAGAATTCACACAGGTAGGTTTATTGTCTTGTGGTGTTAAGTGCACTTATAAAACTTGATTGACAGTTGCTAATGATTGATTTAGTATAGGGGTTAGTTGTTAAATACACACATGAGACATATACCACACTTTTAAATGTCACTTATTAAAAAGTGGCTTGTCTTCCCTCTTAAATCCTTAAATCATAAACATCAGCAGTGGACGGCTCTCAGCGGGGTATCTCTAACAGCTCCCCGGGGGGCTCGTTTATAATAGTCGGTTCTGCTTTTGTGCTTGCATCCAAATTATGGCTGTTGTTCATGAAAAAGTGGTTTCTTTTATAAAGAGTTTGAGATGAATATGTAGCTGCAGAGTCTGTGGACCGGTGCTGTTGAGTGTACAGTGAGGCTGGAGGAGAATTTACTGGAACATCCTCCAGTGTTTGTGCAGGCAGATGATTAAGAAACAGTTCCTGTGTCTGTTTTTTACTGTCTACAAACGGGCCCTTGTAAATATGGAGGGACTGCAGGCAGGAGGCTCTCAGGGTCAGTGGACCATAGTAGAGAAAATGATGCAGTGTGTGTGAGCGCTGTTGTGAATACAGTAAAGGGAATAAACAACTTGACTGTGCTCCATTACTAATACGTCTGCTGTGAGAAAGCAGAAACGTCTGAGTGAAGATGAGAAGTAGCTGGTTGCGAGGCCGCACGTTTCCCCCCCATGGTGAACAACTTGTATTGACGCCACGAGATCAAGCCTGTGGTTAACATGGTGTGTTCCTCTCTGAGCCAAAAATAACAGCATACACACTAACTAATGACTTATTATTATGGAACATACACTGTGTAAGTTCAATGTAAGGGTGATTTTTTCTCAAGTACTTCTGAAATTAAATAATTTAGTGATGGGAAAAGTATTCATACTATTAACTAGAGCCCAACCAATGTTTTTTTTTTTCTTTTCGGGGGCTGTTGCGTATAACGATATTGGGAAGCAACATCGATACTTATTGGCCGATATAGCATATATACATGTAAATGTACTTTGTTACTTTCCACCAATGAAAGAATGACAGAGAAGCCGACAGTATATTATTTATTTCAAACTCACTAACAAAGACCACACCAATATAGATTTGAGTTCAGAGTTTAATGCTTATGGAGGTTGAGGGGGGACATGAAGATGAGGCGGAGGGATGTTGGGAGACGGAGGGTTCACTGACAGATGGATGGTAGAGAGTAACTGATACGGATCGGGCCCCCAGTGGTTCCTATAATCACACAGAGCGAGACAATGGAGAGATAAAAGAAATACGAGAAACAGGATTTCAGGTGGAGGGATTGTGAGACCAGAGTCTGAGGGGAAGGCAATGAATCAGGTGTGCTTAATTGGTATGTGATTGAGGCGTGGTCTTTGTTCCCAGACCTTCATTATATAAAACTACATTTTCCATTGGAGAGCCTGCCAAATTGAATATAATTTTCACATTTAAATTTCTATCCATTCCCAGTCTTTGAGAAATCTTCCAATTCTGAAAGATGATCAGTTTGTTTGAATCGCAGAGCTAATAGTCAGGATCTTGCATGGGTGTTTCTATGTGACAAGCTTTTGTTTTCTACACCTCTGCCTAATTATTTTTAAGTAGTCTCACTTTTGCTGGGGAAGATTATTAGTCAAGTAACTTCTGCTTGGGTTGATTATTCTTGAGTTTTTTCCAGCCATGCTAATTCAATTTCTTACAGCCAGTAGAAATAGTCGAAGGAGTCATAGTTGTTCCACTGTTGTTGGCGGCGGTTGAGGGTCCGTGACGTTCTTGTTTAATCTCCATAAAACTCAGATTCAGCATGTACAGTAGATTTACATGGCTTGCTCTGATCTCAAAGATAACACAAAGTGCTGTGGTTAAAGTTGCTGTCATAGATTGCATAAATAAACGGAGGACACATACAGTATATGAGCATTTTTACTGTTCGTGTGAATTATGCATGTCACTGAAGGATATTTCAGTCCCACTTAGCAGGGCTCTGATGCTAACTCCTCAGTGTTCTGCAGAGAGAGGCGTCGGCCGGCTGGATCTCCTCTGAGTTTCCACTGTTGCTCTGTGTGGCTCCTCTCACTGTTTCCATGTGTGTTTGTTTCCACACATTAATAATCTCATCTCTGCTCGCTGTATCGTGCAGGAACCATCCAGCTGCAACACAACAACAACAGTGACCTTCAGTGCCTCTACCGGCATCAGCATGTTTATGTGTCCTTACGTAAAAGCGAAGATCGTGAGGCTAGCGCTGCACTTTCTTTACCATGTCGGTGTCACATAAACACCTGCATCTTAGTGTGAGAAGCTGAAAATGTGATTACGCCTTCAGAATGGGGCTGCCTGCTATCTAAACTTCAGAGCTGTTTAAGGAAATGTTTATGGAGAGCAAATAAAGCAGCTTTATAGGGATCTTACAACAGCTGACAGGTGTAGTTACACACATCACAAGGCAGATTAAAAGCCTGTCCTGAAAGCGCTCGAGCGTGATACCAAGTGGGGTAATTTAAGTAAAAAGGTTGCAAAATTTAGAAATTAGTCTTTAATTTCCAATCAATAATTTAACGCTGGCTGTTTAAGAGCAAAACTCTGTGTCAGTTTGATGAATAGTCAGTAGACCAAGTGGTTTCTAAATGACACATGATGAAAGTAATGGCTTGGGGGCTCATTTTGGATTTGCATATTAACAGGGATGCAGTCACAGGTGTGTGTCGGCCGGGTGTTTTACAGCAGCTTCAAATTGAACTCAGTCGATCAGAACTAAGGGCCGTAACTTTCTCTTTCAGGGTGATAACTTTCAATATGTGTGTGTCTCTGTGTGTGTGTTTCAGGGTTCTCTCCATCCCCGGTGTCTTCCTCTCCTCCGCTGCCTCTGAAGCCATGGACTAGAGCTGCGTCTGGTCCTGACAGTCCCGTGGTCATCAGATGGCTTCTCAACAACCGTCAGCCAAAATACAGAAAGTATGTGTGATAGATAGCGGAAGGAAATTGAATTGCAGTCATTTATATTGTTACTGACAGCTGCTAAATGCCTCTGACAGGATACGGCTTCTATATTTTCCACAAATCCCATGAAGAGACTAACAACAAATTGATCATATCGTTTAGTGTTTGCAAGAAACAGTTCATAATTTTGTGCCGTAGATACTAAAAATGCACACTGCTGCACTGTGCAAGGTATACCTTCATTATGATAGGACAGGCACTATAGTCTATTTTAAGTCAATCCCACATACACTGACCTGGTTAGATCTTTTACTGAACAAAAGGCAGCAATACAAAAGTGCCAAAGAACACCATTCAAAACGGTACAACTCAAAGTGGGTTGTACACAGAATTCAGAGGAAGTTCCTGAGCCAGTGGGGACAGAGCTAACAGTCCGAGGCCTCCCGTTTTCGGTGTGAGCTTCGGTATGAGGCCTCGGACAGCCGGTCGAAGGCTGAGAGCTCTGCAGCAGCAGCAGCAGCAGCAGCATCATCCTGCTGCTTCGCCAGCTTCCTGCGAGCCAACACCGACAGTACGCTGCCGGAGGCCCACACCATTTTGCTGAGTCCGCTGGGGGGGGATGGGAGGCACAGGAGAACCAGAACCAGACTGTCAGACAGTAAATAGAGAGGTTTTCTAAAGGGAGTCTGGTGCTCATGGAAACGCTTGTATTTGTTCACAGGAGCTGCGAAACTCATAATAGCTTTTTCCTTGTAGCTGCTTTAAAAAGAAAGTATATAGTTTTGAGCCGTCTTAAAAAGATTTTTATTGAGCTGGAACAAATAGGCTTGGGACTTAGAGCCCCAGACATTGTGTGGGGATTCAGAAAGTTTTAATAGATGGACAAATGCATTGTTGGTTCTGGTCTTTTTCATGGGATTTAATCGACTAATGTTGGCCTTATCCTTTAAACTAGATCTGTGCTGCTATGATGCCTTCTTATTTCAAATAAGCATGACACATCATGCATATGACAAATATGTAAATTATGATAAAAAGGGAAACTGGACAGTCCCAGGCGTCACGTCAGATATAAAAACATGCATTAGGGTGTTTCTGAGTCATAACTACCTCCTACAGGGAGAGCGATGTGAGTAGGGCCGTTCTTAAGGGAAAAGATGAGGTCATGACTTATAATATTCAGCTATTTCTGTGTCTCGCTTCACACCGCTAGTCTCAAGGTTTTTGCCCCACAAAGCAATACTGTGATGCTCGCTTATGGGCGGCCTATTATTCTATACTGAAATAAGATGCTACCTCCAGAGAGTGTAATTATGTGCACATATGCTGTGTCTCTTTGGTCCTCAGAGGAAGCAAAATACCTCACAGGCTTACTTTCAAGCCTTTTGAGTTTCCTGTAAGAGGTGTCCTCGCCTTTTGATGTTGCAAACATTTAGCCGCTGTCACAAAAAGAAGTGGCAGTAAAGAGAAAACAATCGACTCCTGCAGCGATACATGTCGGGTCACCTTCGATCTGATAACACAGCATGCATCAACCACAATCTCATGATCTCTGGCAAATATTTGGCTGTCGCCGCTCCAGCTGACCACCCTGTGTTTCCTGTAGTTTACATGTGCTTATATTCCCACAGTACAATAATGCACATGAATCACAATGCAAATGGCTGACAGTAAGTAGGTCAGCTAAACTACAGCTTAAGTGCAGCTTTGACTCATTAATAATGCATATGATAAAGACTAAAGTTGCTGGGTCTTGAACAAAGATATTTTTCTCTCTGATGCCCACAATCAAGCAGTGCTAAGCTAATACTGACTGGAAGGACATGTCTGAGCTTGTTCTGTCCTGGTCAGGTAAAGATTTTTCATGATGTCCTCTCCACTAATGTCCCTCAGCATCAGAAACGGGAAACAACAGCGTTTGTTTTGCATCAGCTCCGTATCCAGATCACAGTGTCTGTCGGTTCACAACACAGAGCCAAAACCTGATGGACGCTCATGTCATGTGGCACCCTGAGAGTTGGAGCCTCTGCTTGCTGCTCAGAGGCGTGGGCCGAGTATCTGAATGCCTCCAGCATGCTCTCACTCCTCTTTGGGTCAAAGCCACAGACCTGAGCAGCCTGCTAACCTCCGGCCCGCACACAGAGGCCTGGTGTCAGAGCTGCAAACCTGTGGGTGTTTGTTTCTTCACTGACAATGCTCTGAACTCCGTTCCTCCGTCACCCACGCAGCCTCAAGTGGAATGAAAGCTATGCAAGGACTCATTCATTCCATGGGCCGAGGGAGTGTACACTTGTGCATCCTAGAAGTGTTGTTTATGACCTAACAAGGCAACGCTTGTTGATCATTAGAGCCGTGATGTTAACATGCTCTCCAGCTAGGATCATACTAAATAACATCACACTGAATCGCTGCACAAACAGCTGCTGGCTTCCTCTCTTGCTGTCCAGCTCAGAGTCCTCATATGGTTTAAGATACGCAGGCAAACACACAAAAACTCCCAATCTAAAGTCTGTTGTTGAGATAAAATGAGGCCAAGATTGGATTTCTCCTAATTTGGTATTACAGAAGCAAACCTGATCTAACTTTAGGAATTTTATCTCAGAGTAGAAAAACCTAAATACTAAATCCAACAGTGGTTAATTAAGCAAATATACAGATATCAGTGAATATCCAGTTTATCTTTTAAATGTTAAAACGGCCATTTGTACATTTTTATGGAGTATAAGTTGCCATTTAAAAAACTTAAATTTAATTTTGACTCATAAAATCTTGAAATACATTTTTTACTGGCAAGAATGTTATTGTGGATGGAAATCTTTAATTACCGTTCTGACTCATGAAGAGGATGAGGTGATGTCTGCTTAAATGACATGACAGTGTGACATGATGATGATATCGTCTGTGTTAGTCATGTGTTCAGTAGACCATAAAAATAAATGCGTTCACAAAAGTTTGAATTAGTTTTGCATTTCTTTGAACTTGATTTGGGGAAAACATGACAGCCTTAGTGTCAACCTTCAGCAGCATTACAAAAAATCTATTTTTACACTGTTGATTAATCAAAATTGTTACTTTTTAAAAAAAAAAATTAGCCTGAATTAATACTTGATGTTATTTTTTATGGATTTATGTAAGCAGCATTTTATTTTTTAACTACTTATATTAATATACTTTTAAGTGGTTTAATTCATTAACATGTGTAATCATTTTAAATTGATCTTTTTTTTAATGATAAATCTTGACCTGGCAGCTAAATGTAGTGGAGTAAAAAGTTCAATATTTGCCCCTAAAATGTTGTGAATTCGAAGTTTAAAGTCACATATTTGGAAATACTCAAGTAAAGTACCAGTACTCCAAAATTGTACTTGTACTTGAAGTATTTAAGTACTTGAGTAAATGTGCTTTCCGCCTCTGGTAGTGTCAATACACTTTTTACGAGGACAGAGTAAAACTAGAGACAGAGTTTGGATTAAATGTTAAAAATGACTGAATGTATCTATTAATGATCATGTTGTCATCAAACTGCTTCACATCTTTTCCCATCTGAAGTTAGGATGGGAACATTGATTTTGGAGCTGTTCATCTTCCCCCTGAATAACAGCCTAACCCTAATTATTACCATGGTTACCAAACAGTTAAGACAGCATCTGAAAGTTGAGAACTGTCAGTAATTCGGCCCCTGGCTCGCGCCCAGAAACCCCTGGTTGACACTCAGTGGCAGGAAGAGGGTTAGTGTTGTTATGATCACGGGCAGGAGGCCAAAGGCTTTGGAGATAGGCAGGTGTGTCCTGGATACGACCTCTGTCTGTGTTGTTGATATTACATGTGCTGCTGGATATTATGTTATGACTGTTAGCGAGAGCTGGGAGGAGCAGTGGGAGTGGAGCGCTGTTTACAGTACTATGAACTATCAGCTGGATGAAGTATTACACATCAGGACAAAACAGGCCGAGGCTGCTGGCTGGGATTAGATTAAGAAAGAGGGGACATCCAGAACCTGTTTTCTCACAGAGGTCAGAGAGTGATGGGCTTTTTTTTGTGTCTGAAATGGATTTACTGTAAAATGGTTTGCTCTTCCAGATGAGAACGTGAAGGCTGGCGTCCACCAAGGCCACCGCTGCACCTTGGGCAGCGCACACACATGATCACATGACTCTGGACATGGACGCGGTCCTGTCAGACTTTGTTCGGTCCACGGGGGCAGAACCGGGTCTGGCAAGAGACCTGCTGGAAGGTAAGAGACCAGAACACTGCTGCACCTCTGAGATTAGAGATTATATGAGAATATATGAGAATCTGTGTTTGGATCAGCTGCTCCCTGTTGTGCAGCGAGGTGAAGAACAGAAGAGCAGAGGAAATGAGGAGAAAGGAAAAGAAAGGAAACAAAGGAGTGAAGGAGAGGAGTGGGGCCTGCAACAGTGAGCCAGCTCGCTGATTTAGAGGCCAGTGTGACGGTTTTACGAGTGCACTCCCCAGGGAGAGCTTTGTGCCCATTCATTGGAACTCATTGAGGAGCAGAGTGCTACTGGCACTTGTATAGCTTACATATACACGGCTACTTGGGGGAAAAGAGCAAAAGTGCACAGGGCAACAGAAAGATTGTTGATGGTCAGTCGAGTTGGCCTCCGTATCTGGAGACGGTAAAAGTGGTGTTTGTGTTTTTCTATTTCCATTTTTTGCAGCAATTTCATTCTGAGACAACATGACATTGCGTTCCAGCATCTGGTCAAACTGCAGTGAAGAAATGCTGAACTGTAAATGCAGATACAGTTTTGTCTACTTTACAGGAATAAAAGCATGCTCCACACAAATTAGACTTCCATTAGGGGATGAAATCCTTGTCGAGTGTGTCCTGGAAATGTTTTTTGTCTCTGCGTGTGTATTATGCAGCTGGTGTCTCGTCTGATAAAAGAATTAAAGTGTTGGGTGTCTGTCTCTCCCTCCCCCTCAGTCGTTTTTTTTCTGATTCTGCTTTGGCACAAAGCCACAGGGGCATTCTTGTGACACTAGCAGACACCAAACAAGACACTGCACTCAGACAAGACAGGAGAGGGGCCTGGATGTCCTATTTCAGTGTCACGCCTGCTGATTCTTTCTGGTGTTAGCTCAGACCTGCATCAATCAGCTGCTCTGTGACCCTCTGGTCTGAGTCAGGAGGGTGTGAGGATCGGAAAAATGACAGCGACACATGTGGTGCTTCCCCCTAGAGGCTGGTTTGTGTACTGAGGAATTTGTTTTGACATTTGTGGTCACATTTTTTTTGAAAACCAGAACATTTGGACAGGGTTTTTAATTCACACCGAATAGGAAAAAAGGTTATTAAAGGTTTTTAAATTAAAGGAATCAGTAAACAAGTAAAGTTTGCCCATAAAGATCTTTTTCCTCTGCCCCTGTATGGAAAAATCTTCCTGTGCACCTGGTTTTATTCAAAGTCTTTAAATGGGGGGGAAAAGCAGTTCCTTGTAGCTGCTGTGTTTTTAATAGATGGGAATAATGCATGTTCATACTGCAGATGAATTTATCAGTGTTCCTTTTGCTGACGACAGCCATTACAAATGAAGGAGCTGAAACAATGCCTTCCATGCCACAGTAATAGCAGGCTAATGTGGAAGCATTTAAAGACCATGCATTAGGTGCTGAGTGGCTTCGCTGGTAGACCTTAAGTTGTATTCCTGGATTTGTGCAGCTCGATAAAGTAGAATCAGTTTTGCATTGATCTGTCGTCAGAGACAGTGATTAGTGGTGCCAGGTTTCATGTTCAGACGGCAGAGAATGATCATGAAGACAACTTCCTCCAGGTCTCTTACACAGGGAGTCCATTAATGGAGCCTGTCTCGCAAACTCAGATTACATGCAGGAAGCTCCTGCATGTTTGCAGTGGATGTGAGTTTTATACAGACTGTTTTGCGGGTCGTTCCTGCAGCATTATGAGAAGGCACGCTGAGTTATAATAAGGCTGAGGCTCAACTTGTTTCTCTTAAACCTGGAAGGGATTTCTGTTAGAGAAACAGCACCCAGAGGAATAACTGTGTGTGCGTTCATAGCGCGTGTGTGTTACCAGTGTGTGTTACCAGTGTGTGTGTCCCTGCTGCAGGATCAGGATATTGCTGTCACTCTGTTAAAGGATCTGCCTCCCATCAGTATCTTTATTTTTGTGGCACCACCCAACCCCAGCCTCCAGTTTCCCCCCTTATGATGCAGCATGTTTACAGACAAAAGCACTTAACTGCTTTGCTACATACAGGTTCTGTATATCTTTATTGTTAGGGCTCATTATTTACATTTTTTAAGAGCTGCGAATGTATTATGGAAGCTCTGTGCAGCATGTCAGAAAAATACATTCTGGTGATTTTCTAAGGCTGTGTTTATTTTAAATTGCATACTAACATACTTTCCTACTATGTACTCAATCAGTATGCACAATAAATTGCCTGCTGAATGAACGATTAAGTACGTTATTACCAACAGATTGTTCACACAGATATCCTCTGCATTGTGTGACCGTACATGATCAACAGTTCACTGAAAACTTTGCAGCAAATTCATCTCACATTACTGGCATGACTTTCTTTTGGCTGGAAATGTATTTTAATCAGTTCATTGACGAAACATCTTGTAAACAAGCTTAGTGTTTGATCTCAGTTCAAACCTGATTTCTTTTTAGTCTAGA
>CAFUXE010000921.1:532975-565195 GCA_903364295.1 Serranus cabrilla
CGTCGGTATAGCAGCTGATTTATTGGAGAGGGGAAAAAAAACAACTATGATGAACAGAAAAACTCATTAAGGTGTCTGCTGTTCATTGAAATGTCATGTAATAGTATAAAATGTGGTTTGGCAGGATGTGGTTATCATTGCCTGAGCTGCGCTAATAGATAAATATAAGAACCTGCATGCAAAGATTCAGTGTGAAAACTGTTTTCAGTGCATTATCTTTTCACTTCAATTTGCTGTGTTTCACCAGCGTTGACCCGTCCAGTATGAAGCCCTCTATCACTGATAATATCCCATTAAAGAGCATAATTTGCTCATTTACTCTGGTGGTTTTAACCTCTCATTGAGTTTGCTGTAATAAAGTAATCAGGTTAGGGATGTTTGATGGTCCTAGTGTGAGATGAGCCCCTAAATAGGATGAGTGGGATTCACATATTAAGAGGCTCTTTATTAGAGTGAATTTGGCAGCGTGGCTGTTTGTGTGGCTGACAACTTAATTGTTGCACGTCCCCGGTTCCCTGTTGGTTGCATGCCTGAGAGCTCTGCCTCCGCTTTTCCTCTCCGTCTCACCCTCCCTCCCCTGTTTCTCTCTCCCGCTCTCGTTCATTCAAACACATGTGCGAACAGATGGATCTTTGTGCATGTCTGTTAAAGGTAGCCAGAGGACAAAGTGGATCCAAATGGATCAGATTAGGCACTTGATGAGCACGAACATTTACTGTTTTGGCAGATGTTTTCGCATCAGTCTGTACCAATTCAGGAAATTGTCGCAGTATCCCATGATCCCGCTGTGTTACATGGTTGGTTTTGTTTTGCAGGGTGGATAACTCTGAGGATCCGGTCTATGAGAGTCTGGAGGAGTTCCATGTGTTTGTGTTGGCCCACGTGTTACGCAGACCAATCGTAGTGGTGGCTGACACGATGCTCAGAGACTCAGGAGGAGAAGGTAGGCTGGCTGCTTCGTCCCTTCATCCTCTACGGTACAGCATGATCAGCAATGGACTGACTCTAGATATGTTCTTCCAGCATTTGCTCCCATCCCATTCGGAGGGCTCTATCTGCCTCTGGAGGTGCCGCCGAGCCGCTGTCACTGCTCCCCTCTGGTCTTAGCTTACGATCAGGCTCACTTCTCTGCACTGGTGTCCATGGAGCAGAGAGACCAGCAGCGAGAGCAAGGTAAGCACAGAGTCACGAAACCACTTAAAGGCATACTATGGAAGTGTTGCTTGCTTGTAATCAAAACATTGGAACTCCTCCTCCCCGGCTCAACAAAAGTGAAAACCCAAGATTCACTCTTGTTTTGGTTCATGCTATATCTGCATTTTTTCAACCGTGTCCACTAGTTCTGTGCCCAGAACAGACAGGGCGCAGCGTCTCTGCAGAGTCCGACACTGACACAAGCTTTTACTGGGTCTGCATCTTGCAGATTGAGATGTGCGATACAATGAAACCTTTCTTGACCTCCTGTCCTAAAAACTCCAAAGTGTCGCCTTCTGTAATATGCATTAGTTAAGTTAGGTAATAGTTAAGCAGTCTTTGCTCTAACTTTAAGTGGGTAGATTGCAAGAATGAGGCCGAGTGGTCTGCCTGTCCTTCTAGAGGTGAATAATGTATGAGACAGCAGTCTAATTACCTGTGATCCATTATTAAAACAGGCCAGTTGGCAGCAGGAATCAGGGAGTGGCCAACATGGAGGGAAAGTGGACGGCAGGCCCCTTCTTCTGACTTACTGAGCATTGATCAAATCAGTCAGGCATCTATGTTATTTTATATCTACGTGAATCTCTCTGAAGTCACAGTTTGGATTTACAGGAGGCGTGTCTGTTTAAGCGTTCGCCTCTTTCACATGGATCTGTGATATGGGGCCGCGGGGAGCATATTGATATAGTATTGATTTTCCGTTTGGGTTGAGTGACCCTTGATTTTGTCTTGTTTTGCCCGTTCAGATGCCGGGGCTCCCACTCCGGATGCGTTGCTTATTCTGGAGGTCAGAGTAATCCTCACATGGAGTTCCTTTAATTGACAAATAGAGTGGATCTCCTTGACAACCAGTCTTAGTAGTCACCGCACTCTTCTCCATCTGACTCAGTGGGAGGAACTCACTTGTCATTTGCGTGGGCTGCCGGCCAACTCCGTCTCTCTGCCTCTTTCTCTCACTCTCAAACACAGATACGCAAACTGTTTCTTTCTTCCTCTCTCTGTCTTCCTCCTTCTCTTGTGCTTTTCCTAGCATGTAAGGTTCCTATTCTCGACATGTAAACACCAACCTAGTTATTAAGTCTGGGTATGACCACTGCAGGCTAGCAGACAGACATGATTACTAACCTGCAGTCTCTGCCCTGAAGTCATTCCCTTTAATGCCAGCAGCACATCAAAGCCAGCCCACTCCACAGCACTTCCAACTTTTATTTGGGTGTTTTAGTGCAGCTGAGGGGTTTCTCTTTTTGTCCACCAGATGGTGCATATGTCCAGAGAACCTGCTGTAGCTCGATCACAACTCCACTGCATGACTCTTCTGTTTCATTCTGGTACACAGTGTCCTGTGATAGGATCAGAGTGCATTTTGTCTGCAGTCTCTCTCTCCAGGATGTTATGAAAACACTTGTACGCATAGCTCGGTGCATTCGTATGTCATGTGATGAATCGTATCACACCGCAGTGTCGCAAATCTGAGCTGCTTCTGTTATGTTGTTCTGCCTTTTTTATGTATGTAAGAGGTATAGCTTTATGTTTTTGTGTGTGTTAGTGGTGAAATAAAAGGACAATGCTCCCTCTGGCTTATATCTCTGAACAGATGCCAGACAGAAAGGCAGAGGGTCAGACTGACATGCAGACCTAATCTTCCACTGCCAATTAGGGCAGACTAGTAGCCCCAGCCGGCCCCTAAGCCCTCACCACATCACCACATATGGGCAGGGTCCCGGGCCGGGGCCCCGACAAACCAACCCTCTCTCCTGACAGTCAGGCCAATGTGTGGACGTCTCAGGTGGAGGGTTGGTCTCAGTTTCCCCCAGCACCGGGAAGAGCATCCGAGAGGCCGTTGGCCCCGTGTGTGCTCAGGTGCCAGAGGCTGGGTTAGTATACTGGCTCTTTCTTCAGTCGCCTGTATGGAAGGATATAGCAGAGCCCCCCCCCCTTTAGTAACTTGACTCTAAATCACACTGACACATCACGCTACTGACCCTTTTATGGCCTGCTTGCATGACTGCTGGGGCTATATTGGAGGTGGATAGTGAAAAAACGAGGGAGGGGTGACTGAAGTCAGAGGTTATTGCTGTGGATCCCAAATGTTTTCTGTCTCTGAGCTCATCCCTAAAGAGCAGTCAAGTGGGTTTTTTTCCGAGTAAGGTAGTCAGGTGAACCCAGAGTCCTGTGCACATGGGTATGTTTTCTATCAGCCCATTGCTGCTCACCTGCTGTGTGATAATGACTGGCTCCTCAGTAGACGCCGTCGGCCATGCCTTTTATCAGCTTGTTTGTGCTCCTGTGGTTAAACGACGTATTAGTGGAACTCTGGAGCTATTTCAAGCTCTGGTCCCAGGACCAAAACACTTCCAGGTTTTCTTTGGCATCCCCTCATCAACCCCATCACACCCATTTGAATGAAGTAAATGGTCGTCTTTTACACAAAGACCACCTACATAACAGTGCGGTGTAACCATCCAGCTTTGGCCAGGTTTCATTCCTCTATCTATTAAAGACGCACAGTGTATAACTCCACATGCAGTCAGCTTAATTAATTCAATATGGCCGTCAGAATTAAAATGCCATTTGTTGTGGTTTTATGTGTTACTTCAAATGTGATGCTCTTGTAATTACGGCGACGGTTCCGCTGTTAAAAATCTGCTACAAAAAAAAGCTTGCTTGTTTATATGCGTGACTGCTGTTTACTCTGGGGAATTGGGCCCTTTAAATCTGCAGCTGTGCAGAGTGACCAAAGTCAGGAATTCAAATTTGTTCATTTTCCAGACAGTACAAATTGTTCTTGAATCGCAAACAGAGGAAACATTGGCTCAGTGTTCCTGCTGTGAGTTAAAGCTTGTAATGGGTGACTTTGTCCACTGAAGAGGGTTCAAGAGCAGCAGAGAGAATCTTCCCTCTCTCTGCTCTCATGACACAAGGCTTAATCTGCTTGACGTGTTTATTTTGCACAAACTAAAAAAAGACAAAGCAGAGTTATTTATGTCCAATCAAATCATGTGAATACACGCCGAGAAGGGTTATCCACCTCAGCACCGACAGCTGCTTCCTCGCAGGTTACACCCAGGTTTCCTCCTCTCTTCTCCTTGTCTGTTTCCCACCCCCCCGAATCAAAGATGCAAACCGAGCAAGGCGAGGCAGGCGAGCAGCGATGTTGCTGAGTACACAGCTCGCATACCACGGAGGGCTATGATGTCATCCATGCATAAGCTATGGGAATCGGTCATTCAAGGACAACAAAACAAGGCTGCCAACAGGGATAGTAAATACATTACAGCACACTTTAGTCCCCCAGAGCTCACTTGGCAGTGTTGAATCTCTGAATCTGGACCGGGCCCAAGCGGGAACAACAGCACACACAGCACTTTGGAATGGCGAGAAAGGAGGACAGCTGCATCGTGGGAGCCAGGACGCCACCTCACAGACCTCCGCTGCCTGCTGCATGACCCGAGTGGGAACTGAGTGGGAGCTGGTCCATTGCCTTCTGTCTGTATGCGTGTATTTGTGATTATGACTGAATTTTTCTGGGCAAGAGTCTCCTCGGAGAGACCCTCCTTTAAGAAAAACTGCTCTTTTTTCCTTCCCGGTTTTCATGCCACTGCTCTCATTACTGTTTGTCTCTGTGGCTACAGGCATTAGTCATCCCTTCTTTTTTAGAAAAGATGGTGTGAAATGCGTTGCAATTTGCAGGTATGACGCAAAGGCAACCATGACATTTTAGGACAGGACTCTGGACAAGCCTAATGTGTCAGCAGTGCTATTACTGCTGTATTTACTCAGCTGATGGAATTTGTTTGCTTGGTGTCAGATACAAATAAGTGATCATGTTCGCTGTGTTAAATGTGCAAGCATGGGTGTGGCTGCACTAATTCTGTTCCATGAACTTAAAGCATCATCACTATGCTTGTAGCACCACTATTTTTGACAGTTATCATGAGTAATGGTGTACTTTGCACCAGCACACAGGCGCTCAGATCAGGACACAAGGCGGGAAAAGTGTGAGTGTTTGACCTGCGGTTTCATCAGGGACACATGGGAGGGGCGTTGCTGCTGGTGTCGGTGTCTCTATGAAGCCTGCAGAGCAGAGCAGCCCATTGGCAGTGGAAGAACTGATGAGGCAGGGAGGAGACTGTATCTTCCATCTGGGGCTGACAGGGAAGGCTGGAATGTCCTCGGCCTGAACAGCCTGCCTCTCTCTGCTGTCATGTGGACAACAGCCCCCACACTAGGCAGCCTGAGGAGAGCTGTCATGTGGGCCAGTGGGGTCTAGCTAGTCCTACTCACACTCTTGTTTTGAAAGGCAGCCATGCACTCACACATGAACACGTACACGCCCGCGCTGTGCACATACTGTAAGCACGCCTCCCACGAGAGGAAGCCCGGGTGGGTGTCTGTTTTATGTGCTGCGTCCAGTGATTAATGTTGAAAACCTCTTCCTGCTTGTGAGTAGCTGATCATATCAGCGGGATATGAATGAAATTATTTCAGCACTTCTAGTTTTCTGTACTCCTGTGTCTGATTGCATTTGTTATTAAACTAAATCATCTCGCACAGCCCTGATCGACTGTAGAGCTTCTCAGTTTGATGTAAATCAGGCTCATCGTGCCAAAATCAGACTAAAATTCGCTGCTAGTATTAGCTCAAGGATGGGTCCAGTTTGTCACAATCTGTGGTAATGATAACAATGTAGTCATCGGGGGAACTGCAAAGGTCTGGGACGTCTCTAAAAGAAGTCAAAGAGGGCAGACACGCAGCCAAACTTGTGTGAAAGAGAAAACAAAGACAAACGGTAAAATTATGACCCAAGCTGTCAGTTGTAAACATTCATCACAGTTTATAGACTCACTTTAACGTTGACCTCACATTCTTCTCATAGTTGTGCACACATAGTTTTTATGTGAATCAAAGGATTATCACCAAAGTGTGCCTCGCTTTAGATTTACCTCCAAATAAAGTCTTTTAGATAATCTGCCTAAACTGTTGGCCCATTTCCAACTTGTATAATTTAATGAGTTTTCTTTGTTTTTGCCCTATTGGACTTTGCTGTAACAATGTCACTGTGCTCCCAGTTTTATATCTGAGTACAGCGTTATTATTGCTGATAGTAAAAAGATGGCCATGAAAATAAGACACAGTTAGACAATTAATAATTAATTCTTGACCTTAAAAACAGTACGTGTGAAAACAGTCTCACCAAAAGGTCAATTTAGTAGCATTTCTTTAGCTTTTAATTATGTCTCGTGATCTTTAGTGAATGTAGTTGTCATATTTCAGATGTACAGTTTTCTGAGGACTTAAAGGCCAATGGTCATGGATGTTTTCAACGGAGCATGTTGAATCAGAGGTGTAGCTATATTGCAAAACCATCACCAAGTGTTGGGTGACAGAATATTTATTTGTTTTATATTCTAGGTCATACAGTTTCATGGTACCACTACCTGCTGGTATGGAGAGTCATTTCCTTTCACAAAGGCACAGAACGTACTTTCCAGTTGACTGTTGGCTGAAGTCTTTGAAGTGTGTTCAAGTGCAACTTTTTGGCCCAAACACAGTTGACGAGAAGCGACGCATTAGTCGGCCTTCATCGCCACTCGTTCTTTGATCACTTTGGTGTGTCTGAGCCTTAAGGACATCTTATTCATATTCAAAAAATGGGACTAAAAGTTCCTTCCAGACCTTGAAAACAAAACAGTCTCACCACAATCCATTTGGTTGTTGTTTTGGAGCTCGTGAATGCACCATATGATCTAAATTGAAAGGCCATGTTGTGACAGAGAACCAGGATAGGGTCCGGTCTGTGTCATAGGAGGAGCAAGCGAGTTAATGTGGCTGACTGAGGCCCTTCTGTGTCTGGATGAGTCAGCGTGAGTGACAGTCACTGGTCACAGTCTCTTCTCTGCCTAAAAAATGGATGGCAGATAGAATGCACCCACAGTATACTTTACCCCACACTGACAGGCATCTGGGATAATTAACGTGGCATTATTCTAGTGTGTCATTATGGTGTCACTTTAGCTCTGACACCACAGTGGCCTTGTGAGAGAACGGGTGGCGTGCAACCAGTCTCCGGTGGTAAAGCTAGACCAAACTAACCTTCTGATAATCTCATCTCTTCCAGCTGTTATCCCTCTGACCGACTCGGAGCACAAGCTGCTGGCTCTTCATTTCGCCGTGGACCCTGGCAGGGACTGGGAGTGGGGGAGGGACGACAATGATAATACCAAGCTAGCCAAGTAAGTCCTGTATAGTATATCACGGCGTGTTGATGCATATCAACAAAGCACACAGAGGCGCTGACTAGGAAAGCAGCTCCATGAGGGGTGAGAGAGGAAAAACTGCAGGCCAAGGCAGTTCTGTTAGTCTACCCACAAGGCTGTATATGGGGGATTTAACTCTGATTATAGGCTCCGGGCTCAGGTCACTTCAAAGAGTGAGCAGAGAGAGAACAAATTGTGAGTCACGTCAGTCATCCATAGGGTTTCCCAGGAAAGGCCTCACTAAAGCAGCAACACCCTCTCTGAGTTTAGCAAAGAGTTTATGTAAGGGTTTCTGTTTCACATTCCTGCCAGTCAGGGGGTTAGCTTATCCTTTAACAAGCTGCAGAACGAACAATGCAGATACACAGAAAAAGGATGCTCAAGCCACCTCCTAATACCGCCTCTGTGTGCGACCTCTAATTCATCGCAGAGTTTTTAAATTGAATAAGTTCTTCAGGACCATAAATTTGCTATATGTGTCATTAGATTCTAGTCAAAATATTTGTCAAACGTCAGCTGCGTTACATGACTGCTTGTTGTTAACTGTGGATACATGTTCTCCCACAGTCTCATCTTGTCTCTGGAGGCCAAACTCAACCTGCTGCACAACTACATGAATGTAACATGGATCCGAATTCCATCCGAAACAAGGGTAACTTTTTCTCACATGTGTTTCTGGTTCGTCGTGGTTAATTTAGCCCGAGAGAGACTCCTCCATTCCAGATGTTCTCGAAACCACTGGGTCCAATCAATCAGTTTTATTTACTGTCAGAATGCAATAATCCCAGGCATTCATGTGTTTGTACTGATTATGAATCATCAAAAATCAGGCGACAAAGTTCTCTAATTACACTTTTTGGGTGGGGGATTTATCTGGAATACATTGGGAGTTCCTGTGAAATGTCCCTGAGACATCATTGCTTGTGTTCTAGTCTGCGTTTTCTTCACTGCTGTATGTGTTTTTGTGTGTATCTCTGTGCAGGCTCCCCTGGCTCAGCCAGAGTCTCCCACAGCCTCTGCAGGTGAGGATGTCCAGTCTCTGGCTGAGTCCATGGACTCTGACCGCGAGTCTGTCGGCAGCAACTCTAACGTCAACAACGGCAAGCCCAGCAAGGAGAAGGACAAAGACAAGCAGCGCAAGGAAAAGGACAAGAGCCGGGCTGATTCTGTAGCCAACAAACTGGGTAGCTTCAGCAAAACTTTGGGGATCAAGCTGAAGAAGAACATGGGAGGTCTGGGTGGCCTCGTGCACGGAAAAATGAACAAATCTAACTCTGGCTCAGGGCGCAGTGGGGAGAATGGAGGGGAAAAGACGAAGAAGAAGGAGTCTAAGGCAAGTAAGGGAAGCAAGGAGGAGTCGGGCCAATCAGCCAGCTCCACTTCTTCAGAGAAGGCCACGAGTCCATCCCCCACTGACAGAGACAGGCCCTCCAGCTCCTCCCCAACAGAGAGACAGGACAGTGCAGGGAGAGACAAGACCCTAGAAAACTGGAAATACAGCACCGATGTCAAGCTCAGCCTCAACATCCTGCGGGCTGCCATGCAGGGGGAGCGTAAGTTCATTTTTGCAGGCCTTCTGCTCACCAGCCATCGACACCAGTTCCACGAGGAGATGATCAGCTACTACCTGACCAACGCTCAGGAGCGCTTCAGCCAGGAGCAAGAGCAGAAGAGGAAGGAGGCCGAGAAGAAGCCGCCCGCCACCAATGACGTGGCCGCGAAGAAGCCCGAGCATGAGAGTGTCTTCCAGAGGGAGAGATCGGACAGCTCGCCTCCAGAGAGCTGCTCTCCCGTCCTGCCCCACCACACCCACACCTACAGCCACAACTCACAGCCCCCGCTGGGTCTCAAGATGCAGGGCAGGAACAGTCCCACTCCTGCTGCCCCTCTTGTCTCCACCCCAGTCCCTCCTCTCACCCCGCCAACAGCTCCCCACCATGTCTCCCACCCAGTCCCAGCCCCTGCGCCTTACTCCTCCCCCAGTATTGGTGCTAAGAGACCTGGGCCCGTTCCCGTGTCTGCCCACTACAGCCATACACCGCCCATCCAGAGGCACAGCGTGATTCACTTACAAGATGTCAACATGCAATCCTCCATCTTCCAAGATGACCCCTATAAGCCTGTGGTGGGCACCCTAAAGACATGCGCCACCTACCCCCAGCAGAACCGCACACTCTCATCCCAGAGTTACAGCCCTGCTCGCCTATCGGGGGTCCGCACTGTTAACACAATAGAGACCCTGGCCTACAACATGCCCGGCGAACACAAGTCCCACACCTACACCAATGGATTCGATGCGGGAGACATTCAGGACTGCCTGGAGTTTGCTGATGAGGACAACTCGTCTCACACCTGGCTCAACCAAGACAAAACCAAAGGGCGGAGCTCTGGAAGCCCTTTGTACTGCTTTCAGCAGCGCCGCTGCAAGAGGGAGAACTGCTCCTTCTACGGCAGGCCAGAGACAGACAACTACTGCTCCTACTGCTACAGAGAGGAGCTGAAGCGCAGGGAGAGGGAGTGCAAAGTGCAGAGGCCTGCATAGCCATCACAGCCACTTCAGCCACTTGTCAGCAAGGCCGCAGGAGACTTGAGGGAACGACACCATCTGCACTCTGCATTTAGAATAACATGATGGCAAACATTTTCCTATTTTGTTGAAGAATGCTCTTGTATTCCTGTCACCCTTCCCTTGTTAGTAAAGATTATTACTTTATGATGGGGGAAGCAGAACTTGAAACAGTGAGCAGCTTTGGCCAGAAATTGTGCTATTTTGTTTTGGGGTTTCTTTCTGTCTCATTGAAGTTAGTCTTTTACTTGTTTTAGAGTAAAAGTCATCTCTATGTGATGTAACTTAACTGTATGTGAGGGAAAGTTCTTTATTTTTCAAAGTACAAAAGATTTGCATCTCATCAGGAGGGAACATTTTAGCTCTTTTAATCAGTTTGAATGCAATACCTCTGCTTGGTTCTTCAAAAATCTCTGTGGAAAATTTGTAGTTGTTTTGCAATCAAAAGAAATTTAAAGGGAGATTAATATTAGACTTTAAAGCAATAAATTGGTGATTTTTGCTACACCCTCTCCCAATTTTGTCTATGCACCAATAATATAGTTACTGTAGGTTAACTGTGTCTTGTAAATTGTAAAGGATTGTCACGGTGTGCTTTTGTAAAACGAATTTGAACTACAGGAATTTAAAATGTGTAAGCATTATAGATTGTAATGTTGGATTAGGATGAAAATGTAAAACTATCTCATTTGTTGAGTGTACCTTTGTTCTTACCACGGTGCAAGGATTTCCTGTGTCAGAATCGGACTCAAAATAATGTGTAAGATATCATTTCACATTTTTGCCCGTATAGTCGACCTCCTTAAGACCACAAGCACTGCCAAACTGGCTTCCTTAAAAAAAAAAATAATTCAAATTTTCAAAATGTTTTCTGTGGCAAACACCGAACAATGTGCATAGGATGAATTGCTTCTCAAATATGCAGTGTTTATGGTGTGTTTCTCTGAGTCGCCTGTTAACTACTCTATTCGGTCAATGTTTTAGATGAGAAGAATTGTGGGTAGTGAGAGCAGGCCGATGCGTATTTGTCTGAAGTGTGATTACGTGTCTCTTCCCCTCTACACACACAACACAATGTGCAATCATGCTATTAGCACTATGTGGTGACCTGCAGTATAGATGTGTCACCGGTCCAGTGTGAGATTGTCTGTTCTTCTTCCATATCTAGAGGCCGTTAAAAGAAGCACCTGCTGCTAAGAGCACCTCAAGCCTTTGTGATCATCAGTGCTTTAACCAATCAGTGGGTTTGTAAAACCCCGGGCCTCCAAGTGCTTTCTGCTCATTCGACATGACTACTGTAAAGACGCAGTGTTTGTGTTGCTGTTTGTTCTGGTGATGCTTGGATAATGTACCATGCTGTCCTTAACTAAGTGTGTCCTGGCCAAGGATGTCCACTGCTCCCTGGGTTCGCTTCTGTCTCTCTCCTGTACACACTGCAGTGTTGCTCCTCTTTGTTTCTATGTGACAAGTTCATGGACTCTCACCATGTTAGGACTGTAAGATATGATTTTGTATTCCTTTAAGAGTTTTACACTACTTTAAATTATTAATTTGCACATTAGGTACAGATGTAAATATGAAAAAAATAGTTTATTGTTACAAACATGGTGTGTCTGTGTCGTTTTTGTTTTTCTTTAAAGAGGTTATGACAAATCTAGAGGATTTTTTGATACAAAAATATGTTTTGACAGTTTAAGTCATTTTATAAGAAACCATGGACATCATGTTGTTGGGGTTTCTCTTGAACCACATACACTGTGCAGCACACTGCTTTGCTATCTATTTGCTTTCATCTTTCTGTTTTCTAGTGAGTTTAAGTGCCCCAGAACTAATCAAGACTCTCTATATATATAGTGTTTCACAAAACATACACAGGAAAATGATTTAAACTTACACACTTTTTCTTAGAACGTCTAATTGGTTATAAGTAGATTCAGTAGCATTGTTTGAAAGGTTACTCCAACACTTTCAAATATTATTTCCCCCTACAAAATGACTACCAATTACTCACCGTATGGCTCATTAATCTAGTGCTATCTTCAGTATTTCCCAAACATGCATTTTTGCAAAAACTTTTTACTGATTTAAACTGATTATTATTTTGAAAGTAAAGTATTCCTTTATTTTTGCACTTATTACATCTTTAAAAAAGTCCAAATTTATACAACATGATTTTTTTTTTTTTTGCAAATGTGGGTCAACCTCAATGCAGACTTGCCAAAAGCTGCAATTCCTCTACCAGCCACTTGAAGTTGAGGTAACCCTGATGACATCACTATGACATCACTATGACATCACTCAGGTTCATTTCTCCAACATGACAAAACTTCCACAAATCCTCAGGAAACATTAGATAACTCTAAAGGACTCCCCTTGAACCACTCTGCATGTGTAAAATCAGTGCAGCGCCCCTTTAAGACACTATTTGAGTTTCTAGAATAGGGCGCTATAAAAGGTTATTTAAAAGACTCAGCATTAATGGAAAAAAGGTAATTAATCTTGTGTGTGCTTTCTGAATGAGTCAAACTAAACAGAATGAGGGGAAATTTCCACCAAAATCGGTCTGAGGTTACAGAGTTGAGATTCTTGGGAGGTAACTGCCAAGTGGGGCAGCATTCCAGACTCGGAGCTGTAACTCAGCCTTATTCCTCCAGAGACGCTCCTACATTGGCAGGAGGGTCGGCGCCACGCAGCGAAACAGGCCTTCGAAAGCATCAGAAAATCTGTAGGTGCATTCATGTGAGAATGTCCTCCAACCCTGCCATGGTTAAATCTGGTGGGGGCGTGTGAGCATAAGTCACATATCGAGACAAATGGTATTAAACACAACATAAAAAATGACTCAGACTGAATTCAAAGAGATGGTTAATCATTTATTCGTCATTGTAGCTGTGTAAGGATGAATTTAATTACAGCTTAATTTAATCTTCAAATGCAGAGGAAAGCAGCTTGTGAAAATAACAGAGTAATAAGGGTTTGATTCTAGTTAATAAAAAGCTTCCTCTAAGATTATCATTATTGGATTTAGACAAGCAGTCATGATTAAGAAAATATAGACAGATGTTTATTTACATTTTAACCACTTTAGTGGCATCTCAGTCAATCAGTGGGTCACTCACTTGGTCCACACTTTAATATCTCAACTATTAAATGCATTTTCATGGTATTCTAATAACTTAAGTGATCATTTGACTTTATATCATAAGACTTTACATATGTGGTGAAACATCCTCCGACTTTTCCTCTTGCAACAAGGTTCACATTTGTTGTTTTGATGTAAATAATCTCAACAATGATTGGATGGATTACCATAAAATATCCTGTTTTTGAAATACTGGAGCTGATATTTCGGTCTAAAAGTAACAATTTGTGCGTTTATTTTGGCGATCAAGCAGGAGACAGAAAGCTGAATGTGTTTGATTGGTTCTGTGTACCAATGTTGTATTGAGAAGAAACTCCTATTTATTGCTACGCCGCCCAATGGGGACAGCTGAGCCAACGCGACTTCCGCCCGGAAAACTTTAGCTGTACACCTTTAGCGAGGCGCGCAGGTGTTAGCACAGCACGTGCAGTGGCCGCGCGCGAGTCCGTCACACTACAGCGAGCAACTAAAAAGTCGGAGCTGGAAGACCCAACTGCAGGTCTGCAGAGATGTATACAAAACGAGGAGTGTTGGTCCGCCGTTGTAGAGTCACGATATGTTAAAGAAACTCATCAAACACGCATCTTCGACAGCGTCACCCAGGTGTGCCGGAAGTAAAACAAAAACAAAACTGCGGCTTTCAAGCAGAATCAACTTCAATGGCCAAGTAAGTGAGTACACACACATACAAAAAGTTTGACTGTTGTTTTTTTTGCTGTCAGTGTGCTACAGTGTACTACACAGAAATAAATATATAGCAAAAATACAGCAACAACAAACCTGTCAGTTCACTAATACTAACATTTGACTATGCACAGATATAAATATAAGAAATGTCTACAGTCAATAGGTTTGTAAATAATGTTACAGTTGTGCAATTGTGCAAAAGGTGCTAGAACAAATATGGGATAATTTTTAACTGGTTGCTTTATATAAATGAGGTATGTGGATATGACATTATGCTTTACACAAGTGATGCTTATATTTATATTGGTAGTGATGCTAACATGTTTAAACTGTGAAGTTGATCCTTCTCTGGTAAAGTGGATGTGTGGTGTTATAGGGTTATTGGAAACCTTTTGTGCCTGGTTGTTTTGGCGTACAGCGCTCTGTGGCGCCTACCAGAGGGGGGAACTTTGAGCAGGTTGTGTCCGAGATGTGAAGATCTGCACTGATGTTATCTCACATTGCTTTTGTAGCAGTAATATTACGTTAATTCTAGAGTGAGTTTTCCCCTACATCCTCATGCTAAAATCCACATTTTAAGCTGATACTTTTAAAAAAACTTCTTCTCTGGTTTGCTTGCCACCATCAATCTCTCTGCTGTCTGTCTCTGAAATACACAGGATTCATGAGGTTGTTTTGAACTATTTAGTAAATATATATATTTCATTACAAGAGTATGAGGTAAAATTAGCCTTTGCTTTGCGAAGACTCCTCAGCCCGTGCAGTAGCAGCTGGCTGAGTTGGTGGAGTGAGAGTGAGGAGAAGGTTGCTCAGTGGGCAGCAGCCTGTAGCCTAATGTGTGGGATGAATTGCATACTCCTGACTGAGAGTACAGTCTCGTGACTGTGCTGCTAGAGACGACGATGTGGGCTGGACTCACTTTTCCAACTGTTGCCCCACACTGCAGGTCACGTCTGCGGGCTGCGGCTGCTAATAATATGGAATGCCTTGTTAGGTTTTGAAGATGAATTACATCTCCACGTGATGTCTGATGTTAGTCACACAATGGCACATGAGGGCCCCTTTTCTTCGCAGCAATGTATCCCAAGCTCTTGAATCTTGTGTCCTCCATAACAAGTGCTGAATGAGACAGAGTGCATTGTCTGCTTTCTTGGATCCCCTTTTCTCAGAATTTCCTTTGAATTTGCATGAGGGACCTCCCTTTGCTTTTCAAGGCAACAAAGAGCTCTATCAGGCATACAGCAGTCGTTTGGCAGGCCTCTCATCCTCTCAACACAGCCTCCATGTTGTCAAATTCACTCAACTCGCTTTAAACTAAGACTCAAGCACAAAACACCAGGATACAGTAAATCTGAATTGCCTTTTTGTTTCCCTCTCAGATGCATCTGTCTCCTTCCTCACATAATAAGAGCCCATTAGAACGCAACACAATAGTTCATAAATATTGATTTATATGGTAAGCAGTTGTCTCATTAAGACGGCGAAATTAAAACGTGGCACAATTACGCACATCCATGGGTCTATGAGGTGAATATCCAGATCCTCTGTTCTCATTTAGTAGATTGTTAGGCGCTCTACCTGACAGTATTTACAGTGCTGTTGTGTTTTAAGCAGGTTGATGCCTTTGATGCCTCTGCTGCAGTGAGCAGTAATGCCAACCCCCCCTCCACCTCCCATAGCTAAGCCTTGTTCTCAGCCAGTGCCAGCCTCCAATATCTGAGCTCATCCCACCCGCTCTGCAGGATCTAGCGCCAGCCCTGCCATGCACTGCACTCGAGAGTGGGTGGCATCACATGGCCCTTCAGCCTGCCTTCTGGGGCTTGGCATGGAGGAAGAGGGACGTACACACACACACACACACACAGGCCCCTGTGTGATTAAGACCACTGCTGCTGCTGCTGACCACATCTCTCCCTCTTTTTTCTGTGGATTCATTCCACTGAGTCTCAAAGTCAGCGATGCCCACACACCTCAGTGGAGCATAGACCCTTTCCAGCCCACAAAGCCTCCCACGCTCTAGACTTTGAGTGTGTCTAGGTTGGGTGCACCAATCAGCAGCGGGTAACACCACCCACCCACCCTCTCATCCTCATCTTCCATCTCTCTCACACAATGTACTGTACTTTCCCTCAGACAATGCCTTCGGAATAACTCGTGGTTGAGCTCCTCGCCACACTGCAAATACCTGAGTTTGTTCTGCGTGCAGAATTTCACCTGGAGACTGCATGCTCGGGAGCTGATAATCCAAAGAAAAAGGTGTGACTGAGGAGATAAATCAGTCAAACTGAAACCACCTCCTCCTCCCCCACATCCTGTCTGCAGGGTGATACCAGCAGAGATGTGCTCTCACTGCTCATATAACTGTCTGTACTTTGCCCCGCATCTGCAGCAATATAAGTCACTACGGAGGAGAAAATGTGTCATCCTGAGAATAAACACGTGATTCAAAGACGTGCAACCCGGAGAGAATATGTGCCTCACCCACACAAGCAGCAAAACCTGAGATCTTTCTTGTAATACGGCGAGATATGTGTGAATTAGCTCAGTCAGTGGTCTGCAGAGGGACTCTACTGAGGCTGTGCTGTTGCATGACCAGAGGCTCCTCGAGCACGCCGAGAAAATATGCAGGATTAGTATATTTAGGAGCCCAATATTTCCTTGACAACAGCTCCCTGCCAACACTCAAAGCTTAAGACAATCAAAAAAATGAGTTAAATATAAACACATGAAAACCAACTATGCAGAAGTCCCTCATGTTGCCACACAAATATGAAAAACAAGCTCTGGGAACATGCCGGCTGTGATGGCACACCAAGTTGTGTGGTGGTGCCAGGGGTGGCAGCTTGTCTGTTTGTGTAGCGTGGTGTGCTGGTCGCTCCAACCTGCCTGGAGACAGGAGGTGTACAGATTGAGCAGGGAGAACACCAGGCTCCTCATCAAGAATTTTAATGGCTCCGTCCTTTCTCTTCCTTCCTGTCTCACTCCACATCGCATGATTCATTGTGGAGCCGGAGAGGCCACGCCTGCGATCTCTGCTGGTGTTGGTGGGCACACTCGGCTTAAGAGAGGGATAAAGGCATGTTGGCGGTGATTCTGCAGAACACCAACTGCGGATGGAGTGAGAAAACTCTGCTTTTTGTGTGTCACATGGACTTAAAAGTACACTTAGCCCAGGGGGAGGCTGCAGCTTGTAGTGAATCATCCACTCTTCAGAAGTTGTGAGTGCTCTGGTTATATACAGGAAACTTCACATAATATTTCAGTCTATTCAGCCTGAAGTACAATAAGGAAGGAAGGAGTCCCCAGCATCGGGTGCCCCACCCATTGTTGATACCCCAGCAGTTACTGTAAATATTTGCATGGGTGAAATGAGGGAACAAGGTGTACTTCCTGTTGCAAAAATAATACTGAAGTGCGCTCATGAGAAAAGCCTGTCGAACTGAGGAGTATTACTCCACCCATTTCTACAGTTCTCTGTTGTAATTCTGCTGCAGTGTTTAAAATACTTGACAACCGTAAATGAGGAACTTCCTTAGATACAAATCTGGCATTAAAGGGACAGTTCACCTAAAACTCATATTTTCCTCTTACCTGTAGTTCAATGTATTCATCTAAATTGGTTTGGCATGAGTTGCTGAGATGTCTGCCTTCCCTCAAATATAATTGAACAAAATTGCACTTGGCTTGTGCTGCTCAAAGCATCAGAAATACATTAGAAAAACTCAACAGCCGTGAATCTTTTTAGCTTCAAGTTTATAATGTGGAAAGAACATGAATACTACTAAGATGATGTGCATTTTTATTACACATTCATTCCTAATTCATCTAATAACTAATCTAGGTTAATCTATGTGAACAGCAACTAACAGCCATATATCATCATAGCATATTGCAAATTATATTCAAGCAAAAAAAAAAAGATATTAAATACATAACTTTGTAGTTTTTGAATAAAGAGTTATTGTTCTGCCTTAAGGGGGTTTTCCCGTTCAGGAACTCAGTTTTCCAAGTAGTCCAATACCACATAAATGCAGCATTAATATGTTGCATCTTGTTTGTCTCATCCATACATAATGCTTTAATGACTCTTCTCTTCTTGCACTATTACCATCAATCATTACCCCATAATGTGTTAATTATCAGCAAAGTTGCTGCTGTTAATCAAAAGAAAAACCAAAATGTCACTTCAACAGGAAAGGAAATGAGCACAAGCAATTGTAGCTGCTTATTTTATGAATTTATTTCCAAATGTAAACTTCACTATTTCATGCATACAAGTTATGACAACATACATTATTCAACAATCTGTTATTTTTCATATTTGCATAGGACATGGTCACAATATATCGTCTAACATGTAAAAAATAATGCCATAAAAAGGTACAGCAGAGCAGCTAAGACCAGCACATTAAATGTGTGTAGAATCCGAGGAACTGTACAACTGTAATACTTGAATGTAGTGATTTTGGTTTGCTGAGAGAAAAAATAAAATGACACCTGGAGGTTAGAGTGAGGTCATAGAGAATGTACTGGCCATAGCTGAGTCGAGAGTTATTTACAGATTAGATTATACTGGTGCTGAAAGGGGAAGCAGCACCATGGAGTCACTACAACAGGCAACTGATGGTGATGGGCAGAGGAGAAACACACAGAGGTATCAAGAGAGCAACATTACACTGAGGAGGTAAACCGAGGACAAACAGGTACAGGAAACAGAACCAAAAGGCTGGTGAGAGGCTCTCTTTGTAATTAAAGGGAGGTCATTCACAGACACACACTGTATGCTGCATAACCTGGAACACACTAATCCTTTAAGGGCGAAACTATCCAAAGTTGAGCAAAAAAGACTTTTAGTCAGCGTGCATTTTTTTTTTTTTGTTTTACAGTAAAGAGCAAATGCCGCACAGTGTACGTTCAGGCAGTCAAGCAAGACCACATGGTCAGTGAAGGGTACCGACAGATGTGGTCCGCCGCGCCGCGTGTTCCTACTCACTCAGTCTCTTTTGTTTCAGTCAGAATTAGTTTGCTCATATGATTAAACAGGTTTTGTTCATTCAAGTGATTTTCAAAAAGAGAAAAAAAAAAAAGTTGCTTATTTGAGATGTAGAAAAAGGTCCATATCAAGCACAACATCCATTGATCAACACTTACAGCATGTAAAGTTGAACCCAAACTGAGTTGGGCACAAGATTACTGCAACATTCATCTTTCCCTTCAAAGCCTTTGGTAACAACTTGTAACTGTGGAGCCTTTGATGAGCTCCTTCTCACTGCTCAAGAACCACTCTCTCCTATCACGGCTGCCTTTAAAAACATTACTCCCCAACCCTCAGGCCTTTGTCACGGGGGAAGACACGCTCTGGATGTCTTTAGATCTTATATATAATAATACTTTCAAAATATTGCATGTATGTTGTTCATTCGAATTGGCTTAGCCTACACAAAGAGCCCGCAGAGGAGAAAGGAGAGATTAAACCTGGGAAATGTTGACAATGAGAAACGTACCTTGTGCACAACTCACAACGTGTAAAACCTCACAGTCAAGACAGACTTTTTCTATTCATAACCTACAAAAATGCATCGGGTCCATAAAAGCAGCACATTTATAGCAAATGCAATTTTTCAATCCTTTGGAATGGTTGGGCGTTAAGATTGTTTATGTCAAAAAAATACCTGTAATAAGCCATTATACATTGCTTGAGTATTGTACAGCAAAAAAAAAAAAAAAGAAGTAAAAATTAAATAACAAGAACCAAATGAAAACAAAGCTACACAATCAAAATGTTTACATAAAGCAGAAAAGAAATATTTAACTTAGAGCACTTGCATATCAAATATGCAGTCGCTTCATTAAATCCTGTACATTACATAAAAACATGTCACACTTTATAAAACTGTACACGTTTGTTAAATGTCTGATAGTAGCTAGGTTTTTTTTACCCTCAACTTTTGTATCATTATGAAGTTACCATTATAGTTTTGGCACACAATTGCATCGATCATGCTTGTACGCTGAGACCAGTCATGAAGATGAGACCGTCTGATCACTGATATATTCATGTAATTCATATTATTTTTCTTAAAATAAGATTAATGTTAGTTCTTTACATACTAGGCAACAACCAATTCACTTTCATATATATATTTTTTTTTTTACAATTAGCAGAGAACATATTAACCGGTACACTGTTAGCATCTTGTAGAAACCTTGTTTTCCCATTTTGTCATCGTTTGAAGTCCTTTTTTTCTCTGACAGATGTCGAAAACTGTAATCTTACCGGGATTACAATCGTCAAGTTGGATTAAAAAATGCTGAAGTGGAGTTTCATAGTAATTTACAGCTGACATCATCCCTCACATAGAAAATGTTTAAACTAAGACAAATATATGGAGCTCAGTAGAGAAGGGGTGTTTTAAATATTTTTGTAACATAAAATAATACAAAATAAGGTTTTATTATTTCCTGGAAGGATTATTTTTTAAATCTACAAGGATGTGCAGGACCCTGATAACATGGGGTGATTATAGAAAATGTAGCCCAGTGTTTTTTTTGTGTTGTTTTTTTTCTTTTTACAGAAAAAAAGTCTCCTTCCATCTTTCTTTCTTTCCTTCTTCATTCAAGTAGAGACAAATAAAACCACCAATTATTTGTGCTACTCGTCAAGCAAACGTAAGCTACATGATGGATGTTTCGAAAAGATATGAAGGTACAAACAAAAGTCAAATATTTCAAGAGGTATGATTTTTGAAAAATATACAAGCATTTCATATGAGACAAAAAAAAGCAATAATAAAAATTATGACTACATTGCTAACTCACAATGCTGTGGTCTCTATTCTTATGGAAAACTTTAAAAAAAAAACCTAAATAATAATAAAGAAAATTAGTCACTCCATCTGAAATTGTCGAACATAGAGGTCAGGAGGTTTCCTTTTTCTTATCGTCACCCCGAACAATCCTTTCCTTTTCTGACTTGGTGGATTTTTTTGGATAACAGGCTAACTGGAAGAGCCTGCATCCTGACATCAACAGAGTATTAAGTGTTTCTGATTAAAGGGCCCCATTAACAGGGATAAAATTAGTTTCTTTTAACAAAATATGGCGCCTTTAAACAGCCCGACAGAAACAGTCAACCTTAATGCTGTGATATATTCGAAAGACTTGCTGAAATGACCTGAAGACAATGGAAAATCCAGAAAAAAAAACAACAAAATAAATCAGACTGTACACCTTTCTCCACAGAGGTTAATAATTATTTGACAACAAAAGCAAGTACAGTAAAAATGGACATGTACAAAACTGTGTTCAATGGCCTTTTGTGTTGAATTATTCAAGTAGATTTGGTACAGTGAGAATAAAAGTTATGAGACACTCGTGCCTGTGGAGGCCTATATGTCATCAGTCTGGATGGATGGATAGACTGGGATGTTTACACTGTCACAGTCGGTTTATTTTCAGATGGTAGGAGCTTCCTGTCGCCTACTGTAAGTCCACTGACACTATGGGTCATGTGTGTTTAAAGAGCTGAAAAGAGCTCCAGAGCGGCCAGTGCTTACTAAGGCGCGTAGCAGGACTGTAGGATGTTATGAAGACATTATAGGCAGGAGCTGGGCCCCGTACAGAGGCGTTCCTGTGTTTCCAGTGTGGTCGGACACTGACCAGCAGTGAGCACGAAGCACCCAGGAACAACGGGGGGGAGGCTGGCAGACATTTCTGTGCAGCTGATGTTACAACAAAATCCACAAACTGTCCCATATCTGCTTGGCGGATGTCGACCCTGAGGTAAATGTGCAGATTATGGATTAAGAAGTGATTCATGAAACCTGCTGGAGGGTGAGCTACTCAGAAATAGTTTTTTTTTTTTTGCAAGAGAAAGTTACACTACAAACCAAGTCAAAAGTTGACTATAACAAAAAAAAAAAAGAGTCATGGATAGATAGCGCAAAAAAAGCTGCTCAACAGCCATTTGAAGAATTTGTTTGTAAAAATCAAAGTTTCCAGAAATGGTAAAAGTAAAAACCCTCTCAGTGCTTCTTTCACAGAGAGCTGCTGATCAGTGGCATTCAAAGTGTCATCTCGCAGCCTGGAAACTATTTTAACATCTTTCAGAGGGTGTGTGTTTTTTTTTGTTTTTTTGTTTGAACATGTGGTGTTTTGAGGAAACTACTGCATTCGATCTAAATAAGGGATGTTTTCTTTCTGGAGGATGTGACAGAGCTGATTCTTCACAACTTTAAAGAGAGATGGCTGCTGTGGAGAACGAGGGACAAGGCCGGCCATTCATGAACTTACACCTGCCAGACCGCCTCAAAAAGCCCTCTACGCTTCCAAGGCGCAGTTGTTAACATGCATATAGTGTGAAGCACGGGACTGCGGGGCGAGCGTCGCTGGTAGAGAGAAGCTAGCGCATGCAATTCATGATGACAACAGTCTGGAGGGGTCTGACAGCACCAAATACATGGATGAAACTATTTCCGGCCTGAAGCATTAAAAGCAAATGTAGGCATAACACAGACTGGCGGGGCTGCAGCAGTTTTGATAGTGGTGCCCGCTTCCATGGAAGGTTTACTGTGCCTTTTGCCTGACTTATTGAGGCATGTCTGTCTAGAAACACAAGTCAGCTTTCTCACAGGACATCTGAGCTTCACAGGGAGGACGACGTGAGGCTGGTGAGCGCTGCGCTTTGCTGATATGTTCGTTTTGGTTCAAATGTTTTTACAACAGTTTAAAAGCCCCCCCGCCCTCCTTTGTTGCGAGAGAGAAGTTTGAAAGCAGCTGTTTGAGAGCTCTGGTTTTATCCGCATGAATTTTGGAGCGACATTTTCCTTGGCATTGTGAAATTTGACTCTCCAGCAGTAGTAGAGGATTTCTCCCTGTGCTTAGGATGGAGTTTGGTTCGTCCCACCCACACTGCTAGCGTTGTCTAGGTAGTACTGTTGTTCATACACTTGTCTTTCTACTCTTATCCTACAGGTTGGATCAACCTGCTAATTACAGCCATTTCTCTGCTCACGGTTGGAGGGAGGAGGAGGAGGAGACGGGGGTGCCTGCGACTGGGTGTCTCCTCCTCTGTGCTGCTTAGCTCATGATAAACCTCTCCTCTTTTATCACGACCTGCCCTCTCTTGTCTGTCTAATGCAGATAGCTGCTTTTGTTCGCTCCACCTGCCCGGCTCGGCTCTGCCCCAGCATTCTGGCCTACAGTTGACCCCCCTCACACACAAAAGTTAGACCACCTTATGCACTTTGGCAGCGCTGGAGCTTCACCGCTCTCTGAGAGGACAGGTAGAGCCAGATGGGTGCAGGAGGACTCCCCAGGAATGGCATGTTAGCACTCCTCCTGCGGCTGTAAATAGCTTCTTGTGGGATGCAGCTGTTTCCTCAAGGGAGGCCGCAAAAGGCAGAGCCAGGAGGAGGGAAGTGAGCGTGCTGTCTGGTTCTACCTGTGATACTGCCAACCACCAGCCCCAGGCCTCAATGAAGGGCGGCTTACAAGACTGAATAGAAAGCTTTCATTCACTCTTGTCTTTGGTACTTTTTCCTATGTGCTTCAGAGAGGGATAAACATTGTTTCAACTAAAGTCCCTTTGTGTCCATTTTGAGTGAAATACTGGCTGATGATACAGCGCTTTAAAAAAAAAAAGGCATCAACAGCTGCTTTGAAACTTTACAGTCTCTATTTAAAGTTACTTCAACTCATAATAACCCAATATAATCCCTCCACAATGCAGATTTGTACACAGTATATACTGCACACCGCTGTGTAATGAAACACACATTTAACCCAGTGTAATGGCAACTGAATATTGAAGTTGCAGTGGAGGAACAGATGTATTTTGTCTACTGAGGTGGAGGTTTGTGGATCGTTTTGTTACCACACAGCGATTACATCACATATGAACCCCCCCGAGGACACACGCACATGAGTTCTGTGTACGATTGACCGAGTGACCGTGGGGCTAGTTTCCTCGAAAACGTGAAAAAATCAACAAAAAAACAAAGAGTGCAAATTGTGTTGAGTGTAAGGCTGCTATATATGTACTGTATGTTTCTCTTCACCGTGTTCATTCTTTCAAGCTAACAAGGCCATACCTGAGCAGGGCGTAAAATTCAACCCCTGTTGAATTTCAGAGTAAAGTGATGAGTATATTGTGCAGTCAATGTGAGTACTGTGAAGTACTGTGGTATTACAGAAATAGCAACTGTCTTCAATCCTGAGGTGTGTGTGTGTGTACCCCTTCTCCTCACCCGCTCAAAAAAACAAAATAAACAAAGAAAAACCAATTTTTGATAAGACTTGTCAGGGTGTCTGTTTTTTCTTCTTCTAAACCTTGTTTAGCTGACTGCGAACATACATTGGACAACTAGCCATGATCAGAAGCTAAAAAAATACAGACGTATGGTACAGAATGTAAATATTGCCATCTGGGAAAGGCATTACCTTCTTTTAGGATCACACGAGTAATTGCACTACAATAAGCAGTTATGTACAGTATGGTACACCACAGCAAGCGCAGGAATAGCAAAGGGGGGGGTTGCTGACAACTGTGCAACACAAGTGTTATGACAAAAACACAGGCCTCGCAGGTCAGAGGCAGAAAGTGCGACTGGGTTTCAGTTTAAGGCGAGTTGGCGGGGCTGAGGGCGGGGCTGAGGGTGGGGCTGGAGGCGTCCGAGCGGCTGTAGTCGCTGAGGGAGCTGGGACGTGTGGTGCTGCCGCCGCTGCCGCCGTGGGGCCTCTTCAGCATGCCGGGCTGGAAATCTGAGTGGCGTCGGGCGTGCTTCATGAGATGGTCGCTGCGCATGAAGCGCTTGTCACAAAGCGGGCACCCGAACTTCTTCTCCCCCGTGTGGGTGCGGTAGTGGCGGGCCAGCTCGTCGGAGCGGGCGAACTTCTTACTGCAGTCGGGCCAGGTGCATGGGAAAGGCCGCTCTCCTGCAACACACAGGGAAGGGGAGACATCTGCGTTAAATCACTCAACACTGGCATTAACTGAAGGGAGCTTATTACACTTAGTGTTTAGATCTTGTATTTTAGGTTTTTATTAGATCAGGTTTACATGCTTTAATGAAAAAAACATTATTTTCATCACAGTCTATCTGTACATACAGTATTCACCATCTTATTGCCTGTCTCTTTAAGCCCCCTCCTGACTAAAGCCCCCGTCTTCTACGTTGCACCTTTGCAAAGGTAGTTCTCAAACAGTGGGTGGCGACAGTCAGACCGGGGGCGGTGCATTTTAATGAGCATGTAACATCGGAGGCGGAGCTAAATCTAAATGGCATGTTGAATCCCATGTGTTCTGATCCAGGCAGCACAAAAACTGACTGTTTTTTCTTATTTTACAGTTTGTGGGGTTGTCGGCTCCAGGTGCCCTGATGTCTGTACACAAGCACTGAAAAGGTGAGTTTTCCATCATATGCCCCCTTTAAGAACATTAACCCTTTATTTAAGCTAATTTAGTTTTTTTTTTTTATCATTTTAAAATGAAATAATTACTTGTTTCAGTCTGATAATAAAATCTACTTGAAAATCTGAGTTGAGATGACTATTTACCATAAGTAACATGATTGCTGGTTCCAAACTTTAAAATAGAGAAGTTACATTATAACTTAGATTTAAAATAGACATGCTGATTGATCTCAAACTAATTATAATTAAATGCAAGTCCACTGAAACACTACTAGGATTAACGGTGGTCCTTGGCCACCAAAAGGTTGAAGCAAAACTGCAAAAAAAAAAAAAAATGTGGATCCAAAATAAAAAATGTTCAAACTCTTCTTAGGGGAATGTAGGAATGTAAAGTGTATGTTATTGGTACTAAATGGGCCAAAACAAACCCTCAAGTGCTTTAGGTTGTAGGACTGTTTACAGAGACAATATACACAATTAGCCTTTTCAAAGTACTGATAGTGTCAGTGAGTTTAACTCAGTGATGCATCCTGGTGCTCACCATGATCCACATGGCTCACTTAAGTGATAGCAGTGACTCACTGTCAGGTTTAACAGGTTAACAAGTCAAGAACACGGCCGTGAAGCGCTACCAGGCATTTTTCAGGCCCGCTAAACAAGACCGTGTTGTTTTCTGTACATAGTAGACTCTGAGTCATTTAGGAGTAATGATCACAAGGTTGTTGCTGGGTCTGATAGGTCAGCAGAGGGGAGGATATAAAACCACCCAAGAGATCTACAAAATAAAAAAAAAGGAAAGCTGTAGCTCGCTGTGGGACATGGGGTAAATCACCCAAAAATTGGCGCTGTGCTGGAAAAGCAGACACAGTTTAATTATCTAAGCTCCAGATGCTAATCACACTCACAATGGTTACCCAGCCCATTTTCCAACATGCAACTATCTGTGACTCGGCACATGGGAAATTACACCCTTCCCCCCTCAATCAGGCAATAAAAGTGGGCTTTGACACAAATCTACTCAAAGCCAGATGGTTCTATATATCTTGTGGTTTCCTTCCATTCTGATGTGGAAACAGTGTGCATGGAGCCTGAATGCCGCGTTCTGCATCCACTGGCCAATATGTCTAATACTGTATTCCATTTAGTTCCATTTCAGTGAGTTTCTGCCTGACAATAGCCACATCCAGCATTCTAATTTTACCAGCGCGACCTTGCAGTACTATAGCGAAGGGCGGCACGTCTTTTAATGTTATGGTTCTTCTCTGAGCATAAGAATATTCAATCATCATGTGCGAGCCTATGCTGAAGATTTGAGGTATGAAAGGAATAGACGGTGAGATGCATGAATGTTTATAGGTGGCATGACAAATGAGTACATAAGAACAGGCCTGCCAAACGCTTTCTTTGTTCTGTGGTTTCCCTCAGGGCCACAATGGAAACAGTGCTGTTCTGCATCAAACACTCATATGCTACCTGATGCCAGTGAGTCTCAAAAACAAGAACTTGGTGCACTACTAGTCTCGGGCCCTCCCCCCCCCTATACTGCATGGTTACAAAACATGCAGACAGACAGAGCAAGTCTAGACAGCCCGGTCTGTGTGCCTGCCTCTGACGCCTCACCTCAGCCCCAGACAAACTCAGTCAGCCCAGCCCACTACAGTTCCCGCAGGCTCAGTGTATGTAAACTCTTTAACTGACATATAGACATTTGCATATGCACACACACTGCATGCAACCTCCTTATCTCCAACACATGTACGCTGTTCTTACTCTGCTGCAGCACTGAAATAAAAACCCTCCATCTGCACTGCATGAGTTACGGTTCATAAAAACAAGGAGGCGGTGGTTGATTGACCCTATTTACACATTAACCCTGGAGAAAAAGGAGCCAGTTTAACTTTTTAAGACACTAATCTCGTTGAGGAGACTCATGATAGTCTGATTTCATACCTTATTAGCAGAGGAAGCAGCCTGTGCTGCCACCTGGCACTGCAAAAGGAGTTATTGGCTAAAAAGTAGAGCTAAGCTCTGCGGGCTGCTTAAGGCTCAATAACCAGTGTAACGGATCCAACCACATTAATATTTAACCAGACACCAGAGAGCTAGGCTGAGATATCCAGTCTAACTGCCCTGATACAGTAATGCAGCCATAGTGGAAGCATCAGGTATCCAACAGCAACTCACCGAAACGCAGCAAATTATTTAGAGCTCTGTGACTTCTTAGAAAATGCAGAATTAACAGATACGCTGCCCATTTTCACCTCCCTCTACTTTTGGCATTTAGGTCAACAACATGAATATGCATCATGAAAACGCTGCTGCTTTAATGTCAGCCTTGGAGGGTTCACTTACATAAAGAAAACACACGCAATGTCCCATTTAATTGCGCTTCTTTCATAACATGAGGATTGAAATTTCCATGAGGGCAGTGAAAACCAATTTTCTGGTAACAATGAGGAGGTTTAGGGAACAAACGCTTTGATTCAGAGTGGAAATGATGATAGGGGTTATTACCCTCTGTGGTAGGAGGATGTCACTCTCCAAGATATTTCAATAGACTGCAGATATTACTCAGCATCTCTGTTGAAAGAAGACCGCTGCAAGCTACTCCCCTTACTCCGCTCCTATTCCCATCTAATTCCAGTGTTGTCACAGCAGGAAACTGTGGCGATCGTGACGCCAAGCCCCACCGATTGGTTGTCCTATCTCTGGCAGCGTCCACGTCCAGGGTGTGGTTTGTGTTTCTCAGAATGTGTCGGTTGCAGAGGGCGAGGGGGGGTAATGAGGGAAGCTTTTCCCTAACGAACACAGTGACCCAGTTACCCGTAAAGTGAGTTACATCATACACGCAAACTGTATCTCTACTAAGCACTCGTGTCCCCCCTCCAAGGCAATGCGATTATGTCACAGGTACTCTTGTTATACAACTGTTCTCTATGAGGCCACTGGGTCAGTAAATAAACAGCTCATCTCTGCTCCGCTCCCACCATCCGTCTCTCATTCATATCTAAGAATCTTTGCCTCCTCGGTTACTGCAGAAACGGTTGAAAGAAATGGAATCTGACTTTGTCTCCCCGGTGTAAGGGATGCTGTCTGCAAAGGCGAGATCAAATCTCTTTTTGACGTGAGCAGCGGCACATGAACTCCACTTGGTCACCTGCTCCAACAGCAGCTACCAGCATTTCAAACAAGAGCAGATAACATTCCTGTTGTGTCCTCAGGCATGGGCCAAACTCACACTGAAACCTTCATGTGAGCCTGCCATTGGAGAGCTAGAGTAAATAGCTCTGCAGGGTGAGGAGGGGAACAAATACAGTTCCTGTGGATACATCAGAGATCACCTTGAAGTTGACTTTGCTCTGCCTGCACAGTGAGAACCAGAACAGGAAATATCTTTTACCGAGCGCAGAACAAAAACAAGAGCCACACTAAACCTGCGTGGACTTTCGCAAGCAAACTGCTCGCGCAGAGAAAGGAAGAGTCAGACTGTAGATCACAGCTCATTAGAATTGGAGCTACCTCACTTCAGCACTGGCTTAGTGGCACAGTCAGCTTGGCAGCATGAAATGAGAGGGACACCACTAACTCCAGTGGTAGGGCTCTCTACAATCCTGTAATTTGGTTCCATGTTTACAACAGACTATGACCTGTAACCAACCAGGAGCCAGCAGACAACCATCCATGGGATTTTGGGTAATGCTAAAATGACTGCGTACCTCATCAGCGTAAACCACTGGAGCAGACAGGGTTAACCCAGCCTCTCCCTCCACACTCTCCATCACGTGCCAAGACGATCTGAGCACGAACATGTGTGTGCAGAACAATGCATATACGTTAAGGCTTTTGCAGCTCCTCTTTTTATTGTTCGCACAGCAGTATTTGCAGGCTTCGCGTGTGCAAAAATAACAACAAAGGCTTACAAAGTTCTGCGGTCTGTAGAGAGGGAAAAAAAACTCTGCTTGATTTGAAACATATCTGAGATCAGAACTGTTTACGTGGCTGCTCGTCTATGAAAAATTAACTCAGTGGTGGGGGAGTCAAATTACAAAGAAAAATCACTCAGTCAAAACATGTTTTCTCAGAAACTCCATTCAGAGTTTGTCGCAAACAAGAATAAGTAATCTCTGCATGAGTGTTGGGTGGGTCAGGTGCTCATGATGAGGACCGGCTCAAGCTTGTCAGGAGAAAGCTCCGAAAACAGGGCGGATTTGATCCATTATCATCTTTTGTCTTTATTGAGAGGGACCTAGCTTGCCGTTGAATAGCATGCCTCCCCTTGTGGGCCTATAGCTGTCAGGTTGTGAACAATAGCAGCAGCCTCGCTCCCAGCAGGAGAGCCACTCCTGTAATGCATTTCAATCAGACAGGCTGTGCGTACTAACCGTAACTCACTCCCCTCGGTGTGCGCTGCACAGGGCTATTGACATTCACCCGGAGACGTGCAGCGGGGTCGAGTGTGACCGTCTGATTCCTGCACATACTTAGCCATACATTACTTCATCCATTTAACTCTTCAGGGGAAAGGTAGGGGGGAGTTCGCCTGCATTGACCAGCTCATCACATTTACCTCAATTAGCTAGAGTGGGCACTCTCTTTCAGCCTTGAGTGCATGCTAAAACAACCTGCAGCCTAGATGTGTTGCAGGCCGTCTCCTTATCTTTTAAACCCTGGTTAACTGAGGACAAACAGCTGAAAGCCATTAATGGGTGTTTACAGTTGGTCCGCAGAAGCAGGTGGGAGCAGGGATGCCCCGCCATCCGCGACTCTCACTCATGCAGCACAATGCCAGCTCATTCCACTGATAGAGTCTGACACTATGGCTCAAATGTGATAGACATTCTTACAAACCAGCCCCACACAAAGAGCCATAGCCCTGCTAGATCGTGAGAGTCCTCACCACACTGTGATAAGAGGAGATACAGGGTGGAGATAGTGCCAGCTGTCCAATGTTATACCTGATACTCTGAAGGCGAGGGGAGAGAAAAATATTTTCATGTCTCACAGAGAAAATGATTATGCCCTGCTTCCCCAAAGACTCCACAAAATACTCCTCATCTCGTGCCGAGGGCCACACCCCTGTGTGTCGTGGTCTGCCACAGTCTGATTTATCACGCAGAGAAAGGGGACACACCTTGCATACCGTAGGGAACATAAACAGCTCAGCCAGAGACAAAACACACCCTCTGACATTAGCTCCACAGCCAGTCCTCGCTTATCCAAGCTGAGCTGAACACAGCACAGTGGACACAGTCAGAGCCTAACTCTCAGACGGGACCCTGCGAGTGCCGGGCTGACAGGGGTGTTCTCTGCTGCAGAGGTCACAGTCCTTCAAACATTAATCAGATTAGCTGCAGATGCAGCTGAATAAATGACCTACATCAATGGAGGGCATTGACAGTGAATATCCCGGTATCTAACCCCACCCCCACCCTGCCGCACTGTATATTCTCCGTCTTTGTACTGCAGATCCCTCCCTTGCATGCGAGATGTGGTTGGTGGTTTTTGAACAGGAGATGTGAAAAAAATGCACAATGTTCCACAGGTCTGTATCCCTCTCTTCCTGCCGCTGGTAATCAACACCATGCCACAAGCCGTGGCCGGGGCTCGGCCTCGCAACACAACACGCTTCAGCACCTATTTTGCTTTGCAGGCTGGAGAAGAGTGGGAGGGGCTGGTGGGGGAATAGACAGAGCAGCTTTTATAGAACTACTCCAGAGCTGACTAAAGAATACATGAGCCCTGTGGGCCACTGAAAGCAACACAACCAGCGAGCTGCCTGACAGGGGCCTTTCAGTGTTAGGAGTATCCATCATGCATGCTTGGTGGCTTAATCACAGCTAAATCAGATTTACATTCCAACATTAGTGAGGATCTATCCTACTGTGAGCTTTATGTGGCTGTATAGGACAGCATATGGACAGTGTGTGCACCAGCACATGCCTCAGAGATGTTTTTCATGGAGCAAGAACACTGCACCAGAGGATTAGAAGCAGCAAGATGGTGGCTTCACTTTGGTTTTATTTACATCCTGAGGATCAAGTAGATTTAACTAATACCTTGTTTCCATTGGACACATACCGCACTGCTTCATGTTCCCTTTAAAGGCCAACAAGATTTAATTTACAAGGAAAAAGGCTTATCTTACAGCAGAAACAAATATATAGCAAGACAAAGCGTGCATCTCAATTAACCAACCCCTGAACTTACACTTACACAAGTGCAAAAAGTATGTTTTACACTGACAAGTGTGACAAAATACACTGTACTATGAGTATCTGGATTGTGCACACCCAACAGTCAAAAAGATAAAAAAAAAAATGAGTTTGAAACACTTTCACCCTGAACATCTTTGCTGCAAAGTGGGAGGGGCGAGGCCACCAAGCTATTTCTAAATTGTGAAAATGAAAGGAAGCTGCAGATTTATATAGTTAAGTTTTGCTGTTGAATTGTGGCCAGAGAATAGCCACAGCCAATCAGTGGCTGCGACTCCTGTGACCTTAGTTAAAAAGAAGTTCTTCACGCATGAGAAACAAACAAACACGCCTACCAGTGACAGAAAAACATAATTATTGCGGTGTGCTTAGGGTGTCATAGCAGCACAATATGAAAAGTCAGGGCATCACCAAAGTCATTAGGATTTATCATCTGGGAACCATGCAGGTCTATGCCCAATTTTGGTGACAATGCTTCTATAATGTGTTGTGATAAATCGCTGGATAAGTGAAGCCTTCCAGTGAGGAAAAGTCAGGGCATCACCAACGTCAGTAAGATTCATCATCTGTGGATCATGAGTTTCTTTTCAGTGCAATCCACCAAATAGTTGTTGATTAATTCAGCCTTGACCATACCAGTGGACCAACCAACTGACTCACCATTTGCTTGGCTAAAAACATAACATTTGTAATGTCACCAAAATGGGGACAAATGGAAACTGTGAGTGTCTCCTGACAGAGGAGTCG
>CAFUXE010000921.1:566080-586334 GCA_903364295.1 Serranus cabrilla
TCCCTCATGTCTGCTTCATCCTGGTGTTCCTTTTACACTGTGTCAGAGCAGAACCCTTAAATGGAACCACTAAGTCTCCACTAAGGGGACTCCAAACCTGAAACTTTTAATGCCTTTAAAGAGATAGTTCCCAGATATTCAGGATAATCCACAGGCCTCATTATTTTTTACTCTTTTTCATCTGAAGGTGTAAACAACAAATTGAGTAGAAACTATCTTCATGGCTGAGGTCATTTGTAATTTAGGAGAATTGATCATTAAAAATGTTTTAGGAGTTTGCAAAAGATTGTATATTGTTGGAAGTGTTACATTCCATTACTCAAATAATTAACATAAATACTTAAGATAACTCGTGTGGCAGGTGCACTGTGCTCACACAAATTACGGGAATTATTATGGGAATTGCGTGCATGTGAATTTTAGAGCAAATAATTAAAACACAGACCTCTGCCAAGGCCATACTTTATCTTCAATGCTAACAAAAGTGAAAAAATATTAATGCATCTGCCTCGTGATTTCCGTTCGCTCGAAAAATCTAATGGCCTCTTTTGTCCATGCTACACCCTTCCCCCAAGTTTCATCAAATCGGGCCTGTAGTTTTTCGTAATCCAACAGACAAACAAACCAAATGGAAAACATCACCTCCTCAGCGGACTAAGTAATCCCTTAATGTAATCTATTTCAAGGACAGAAGCTGTATTCACAATCCCACCAATTGCAGCTGTAATTGAATACAGTTACTCACTTTTTTTTTAATTTTAAATCCCATTACTTGCATCCTGTTACTGCCTGAATATTCTGTTATTCCACCTTAATAGCTAATGTCAATAACCAGCATCTGAGCATAAATTAAAAAAATATTCTTGCATGGGAATAATAAGATTAATGATGCCTTTCATAAGACATTACTTGTGGGTTAAGTTCATTCAGGATTGATTTTCTCGTGAGCTGTAGACATTGCATAAGAAATACAATGTAGCTCAGGTTTCAGCTCCTCTTACACTCTGACAAATCACACAAAGATTGCAAAAGCTGGGATGATGAGGCTTTGGGCGTTACAGAAGTCAATTTAGAACGCCTCGTCCCTGGCTCTTTGTTTAGAGTCTATAACAGTCCACCCCCCCTACCCCCTCAATTAGATAGCGGTGTTTGGCTGGGACTGACTGGGCTGGAATCCATTCTCTCCTGACTCTGCTAGTAGGGGCTGAAGGGAAGCACGCTGCAAGAGTCTGGCTCTATGAAAGCACTGCAAGGATGGCTGAGGCAGCTCGGCTGAACTCAGATGACCCACATTCTGGGACTATCCAATCAAATAAGCAGAAAGAGCCATTATTATCAGAATTTATGGGACACAAACCAATGGTGAAGCCAGACGCCGGAGCATATCCAAACAGAGAGGCAGGCGAAAGGAAACGCTTAATAGGCAAAGAGACAAGGGCAGGGCTTATTCGGAGCTATAAAACTGCACTAAAAACACATGGCTGAGGCTGAGGGGAGACACAGCGAGCACTGGAGGCTGGCTCTGCTGCAAGTTTAGCTGAGGACGAGGAAGCTGAACTGAGATGACTCACGTTCTGGGACTATCCAATCAAATAAGCATAAACTGTCCTCATTATAAGACATTACAGGACACAAACCAATCACAAAGCCAGACACGGGATTTTATCCCAAAAGAAAGGAAAGACTTAACAGGCAAAGAGACAAGGGCAGGGATGATTGACAGTAATAAAACTGCATTTAAACACAGTGTAGAAGGCACAAGCATTTTATTCTCTTTAGGAAGCCATTTAGGTATTGTAGTCACCTATTTTATGTACATAGATAAGTCAAATCAATGTCTCAGTCCTGTTCCTGACAAACACTGATGATACTCCACTGCACCAAGCTGCAGCTGGTGAATAAAAAGCACTGTATATGCAAGGCTCCATAATCAAACTGGACTAAAATACAACACAGAATTATCCTATAACATCTATAAGGAAAATCTCCATATAGCAGGCCTTTGTTGTCTTATAGTGTGCCTTTTATAGGTCTCTTTTATATCACATATGGCATCCACATGAAATTCTTCTAAAGGATAATAAATCCAGTGATATAAGGAGGTAAGCCAATCACAGAGCCAGACAGGGGAGTGTATCGGGATACAAAGGCAGGCGAGGACAAGAGAATAGGCAACGAGACAAGAATTTACCCCCATGAGGATGGGTCACAGATTTTTAATACTGGGGGGGAGAATTGTGCAAAAAGGGGGCTCAGTGTCAAAAATGTATCACATATTTTGAATTTTCTGTCTTGCACATATTTCTGTGGGTGAAATTTCTATATGACTCAAATATGGGCTGAGTTCACACGAGGCGTTTCCTGTGTGATTCAGAGATGTGTTTTGTTTCTGGGTTGTCAGGCTGATGCATGTGTGTGTGTGAAGAATAGAGGATAGCGATGGGAAGAGGGGAGTGTGAGCTGCAGTCTACAGAGCAGAGGAGGAAGGAGAGGCTCCTCAGTCGAGGCTCAGCTAGCTGAGTCTGTTGCTGGCCAGATCAGCTGGCAGTCTGTCTAGCGGGGGTGTGGCACATCACAACAAAGGGCTTTGGGCAGACAGGCGACTGCACAGCTCTTATCAACCCCCTCAATTTGACTCGATCTACATCTTTACCCCCCCTCTCAGTAGCGTATCCTGCGGAATGCAAACAGCTAACATGGAGGTCCTTCAGGAAAGTCAAACGTAGCTGATGTGGAGCGCGTTATGGCGCTTCATCCTGCAGGGTGACGCTACACCCACTGGATTGATCTTGAAAACTTTTTGAGTGTTGGTGCATACTTTGTTTATTCTGCGATGTACGCATTACAGTATGTTCTTTTTCGCTCGCGTGACGCCAAAGTTGACTTTAATTACTGCGCGCGGAAGGCAACTGGAAACCCGATCTGTGTGGTTTTATTCTGCGTTTGCACTGCAGTTTGGGCTCGTACAGCCTGTCCAATGCAGGGGGGTTATAGGAGGACAGCAGTGACAAAGCTCGGAGACCCGAGTGGGAGTGGCACTATTTCTGACTCCCTCCCTCCACTGAAATTAAAGGACATTTCGCAAAGTTCATACAACTTAAAGGAACAATGCAATTATGAAACCATGCACCAATTCCGGGTTATACTGTACTCTGCGCTGATTATTCCAATTTAGGGTGGATCCGTGAATGTTTACAAATAAGACTCGAGGACAAACAGCAGTCAATCACCCTCCTCTGCACAAATATCGGTCTGAATGTGAGGAAAAACCACACTTCTTATCAGTATTCTCAGTTTTAATAATCCGTGCCAGGCAAGGGGACTACAATAAGTCACATCAACAAACATTTGCATCCGATGAAACTGACCTGTATGTGTCCTTAGATGGGCTTTGAGGTGGGAAGATTTGCCATAAACTTTTTCACAACCTGAATAGTGGCATTTGTGCTTTTTCTGAGGTGATTCTTGCTCAGTTCGACCTCGCGATCTTTTGCCTCTTTGTTTGAGCGAAGGATCGGAGATGGTGGTAGGTGTGGCAGAGTTTCCATCATCTATGAGGTTCGGCATGCTCTCATCCTTTATTTTTGCCTGCTCGGCAACATTGTTGGGAGTCTGCTGGTTAAAATCCGCCAGAATCCGCGCCACCACAAAAAGAGAGGAGTTATCTTTCACCAAAGGTTCTTTAATTTCCTCTCCGTTCCTGGAGGAGGACGGGATTTCTGGTTTAATCTCCCTATTCCCTTTAGGAGCGTGAACAATTGCACGACTGGACATTGAAACAAGGCACTCTGCTGCAAAGTGATCCATTTTGTCTTTGAAACAGCCCCCTCTGCTTCTTAGTGACATTCAAAAAATAAAAATGATGGCGTGAGAAGAACTTGTTCCGTGGTTCCCTTTGTGTGTTGGTGGTGGTGGTGAGGAGGAGGTCGTTCTCATCAGAGAGAACTGACTTTATGATCTTACCCGGCTTTCCAATATCATCAACATCCTGTGAGAGAAACGCCTCGGACAAAAATGCAGACAAGCCCCCTCGGAGAAAAAAAAAGAAAAGAAACCCAAAGTCTTTGTTTAGTGCAACGACGCTGGTGACAGGACCTCTACAAACTTGGATGTGTTAACTCCCATCGCGGCTTCAAACACTCTCCAGCATAGTGAGTGTGTCTCCTGAGCGCCTGTTCCTGCTGGTTGTATCCATGCTGGGGGCGTGTCGACCGGCAGCGCTCGGCAGCATCGTCAGAGTCGCCGCTCATTCATTGGATGCAGCGTGTCCTCAAATGCACCGAACAACACGAGTTACTTGGAAGTTTCACCACAGGTTGCCTCCATGCATTCAGATGATGTATCTCACAGGCGACACGGTTATGCACTGCAGAGACCTTTAGGAAGAACACATGCAATATTTTAAAGGTGGGGGTGGATCGCTCTGCAGCATCCCGGCCCAGCCTGCATGCATGTACACTGGGATCTTTGGCAGCTAATATTAGCTAAAAAATGCATACTATTTTAGGGTTGCAGCTCAGGCTTATTTTCTAATCATCTGCTTATTAATTGATACATCTTTATTTTCATTTCAATTCATTCAGCAGTGATTTAGGCTGAAACAGAGAAAGACAATACGTCCTCACACTGGAGAAGCTGAAAACAGAATATTTGGAATTTTGGCTTGATAAATTAAAAGATTAATGAAATAATTAACTGATAATCAAAATAGATTTTCTGTAACCCACCTTGAAACCCATTAGCTATCAGTCTAATGACCGTTTAGCCTCTGGGGGTTAAACAGACACTTCCATTACAGTTTACAGTCCAAATAGCAACTTCATCAACACATTTTATGGTGTTTTAGGTTGCACCTAATGCACATGCATAAAATAAATCCAACAATAGTGGATGGGCTCTGAGATTTCCTTTCGGAAAATGCATTCAGCCTCATTTACTCTCCACATACAAACTTACCATAAGATTTATTAAACATTAACAGTTGTGCATTGAACACCTTGTTGTGTTAAGCAACCACACAGTCTTTTTAATATGATGAGTTGATATGCACATTGCTGCTGACTGGGTAAAACCTCTGAAGCACCTGCCAAATGAAGAGAAAATTTACCTCAAAGCCTGTTGCATACCATTTTGAGGAAACATGTCGATCAAACCGGAAACCATAGTAAAACATTGCACACCATTTTCTGATTTATTATACCCTTGCAAACAACCAAAGCTGCTTCTTCATGATAGGTCAATTCTACTCAGAATATAAGCAGAAATCAGAACACTTGCGATAAAAGAATATGTCATGTTACCTACAGATTCTGTATTCATATGCAGATATGTGTTTATCGGGATTACTACTACTAGATTACTACTTTGACTTGAAGGAAAGTCTGTGTTTAATTATTATATTCAAGCATTTCCTGTCTATCAACTGAAAGTGCAAAAGTTCTGTTATAATTGAATCTGATGAGGTGAATCTCAATAAAAGCCATTATGCCTCATAGACCTCCCCAGTTACATATAATCCAACCACAAGGGAGGAAATGCTAAAGAAAAGCACACATGCTAGTATATGTAACTTTTCTGTTCTGCAAAAATGGGCTGCAGTTCATCATCAACAAGATGTCTCCGATACTTTGAATATTATTGTGTCACCTCCTTGGAGTGATAAGCACACTCTGGGGCCTCTGGCCAACGAGTCGACGCGCCAGCAAAGCGCTTGAACGCTTCCAACTGCCAAATTATTGGTTCAGCCTGCTGAGATTCCACACAGGCAAAGTATTTGTTCCTCACAGACGCTCAAGACTTTTAATTATATTCTAGTCAAAGAAGGAATAATGGTGAAAACATAGTAGTAATTGATACACTTCTTCAAATTCCATTTCTACCGTTTACTATGCTGCAGTATTAGTGCCCTGTTTTTTATGCACGGTTATTTTGTATGTTTAAATGCATATGTGATGCAGGAAATAGAAAAGTTGCATCATATCTGACCACTCAAAAAGGCATTAGGATAGTTAGTTTACATGCTTTTGTGATTATGAGCTATTTTCAATATTATGCTCAATGTAACATCACCAGCTTGTACATGCTTTTAGAAGATGGCGGCTTCCTTTCAGCAAACTCGCAATTTACCTCAAAACCCTCTACTGAGCAACTCTGTGGTCTCTGCCAATTGAAATCCAGCCAGCCACCACAGGCAATGTCTTCTTCAATTTATCCTCCAGCAAGAGACAAGTGACACCATTGTGGGGAGGAAAGAGTCAAAACTGTGCGATATAGAGTGTTCGTCGTTATTGGACAATCATTTATTTCATGGTGCTATTTGACAGCTGATAAGTATGAAAAATGGTCTGACACCTGGAATTATATCCATAAAATTTTTCTCCAAACAGAAGATAGCTGAGTGTGTAAACAACATGTCACCAGCTACAAAGTCCTAGCAGAAAACAACCAGCTGATACTATTGATTAGTAGCAAAGGACAGGCCTGAATGTCCCCGTTAACCCCATGGACCCAAGTTAACCCTGCTGTTACCAGGAAAAAAACACAAGAAGTTTGATGGATGCTCTCAGATTAGGAACATAGCAACATGTTACATTGTACACAATGTTTCCTGCAATTAGTGTGTGCTACACTGCAGCTTTCCGTGTCCTATTCATCCAGTTCGAAGCCCAATTAACAAAAATCAAGCAAATTTTCTAAGAATAAGAATAAACTTGCACTCTGCTGATACAGGATCAGACCTGCTTTCCTGCTGCAGCTGATGCTCTCCTGTGAGAATGAATGCACACTTTCAGCACTGTGCACAAAAGCCCACACTAGAAAGTTCCCAGTGTTCAGTGTGAGCAAGGCGATGTGGCATTCAGAAGGCCATCTGGCTGTATTATTTTACATATTCTTTCACCACAAAAACGGGGTGTTCTTGTGTTTCATGTGGTGCTTTGGCGATCTTTTCTAAACGAGAGCAAGACAAGAGGGCATGGTTCCTCTTTCACAGGGTTATTTCCCAGAGCTGTGTAGAAACTGCAAGTGTTTATCAACTCCCACTGGGCGTCAAGCACAAGAAGGCCAAAAGAGACAGTGAGGAAATCAGCTGCAGCTTATACAACTGAACCTCTCCAAAGGTAATAAGCAGCTGAAGAAATGGCCATTAAAATGAAAATCTCACTCGGAGGGAAATGGTCAAATGTCTCTCTCTGTAGCTGCAGCAGCAATGTGATGATTCAAGAGACCTTTTGTATGTTCCCAAATCCCAGCACCAACCCCCAGAGCACAGTGTCCAAACAGCACACTGTCTGGCACTGACATAACGTTCTCAGGCAGGAACAGCGGTGATTGGCCTCTCCACTTCTGTTTGTAATGGGAGAGATCCTCTTTAAGCACAGGACAGCCTGACCACTATAACAATCTGGCTGCCGTGTCAAGGCCAGGCTCTCAAGGCAAAGAGAGGGGAAAAAACAAAGAGCTATAAAAGCATGAAACACCACAAGTGGATTTAGATGTTGACAGAGTTGTGTCTTCTCTGCAGCAGGTGGTGTTGTTCAGTAGAGGGCACTGACCTCTGGCTTATGACCTGAGGGGGCTCCCCACATTTGGCTAAAACATTGAGTCAGACACGGAGCAGTCGCTAACTTTTGCCAGAGCAATTTATTGTTGTTTTTGAATATCATCATTTGAATACACATAGGGTACTCCCAGCAAGGCTACACTTCCTTTATCCTTTTTTAGGTCTTCTCATCCAATTCTCAACATGTAAGCAAATAATGCCATGGCTTACTTTTGACACCAGTTCCCCTTCTCTATTTCTTTTTCCACTGTGGCTGGTACCCCCTCAGTGTTAGCGAAGCAATGTGAAACTGCCTTTACATCATCTTCAGTGCGACATTTGCTGAATAATTGTTTTTGCTGCACTTTGGCAATTGTACGCTGTAATTTTTTAGATTCCCATGTTTCAAAATCTGGGTCAAGTTAATAAAATAATGGCGATTTGACTATGTAAAATAATGGATTTTTGCAGGATGGGACTTAAGTGATGATTCTAGTAATGGTTAAAATGAGCGGTCTGCAGTGTTTTAACACCCCTTCGAGTGTCAGCTCAGCTCGCTTGGATTCTCGACTGAGTCTGAATTAAAAAAAACCAAGTAATGCCTGATGTCCACAACTTTTGCTAAAGGAAAACCAAAAGTGAGCAAAGTTGATTTGAGTTGAGCAGAGTCGTGCTGGGCCTTATCAACGCAGCATAAGTGTACGTCCAAAGATGTGGAACTATATTTAAGTTGCTATGACCTTAACATTTAACCGGTGTTAACAACACTAACGTTACAGGCATGACCAGGGGCGGACTGTAACAAAGTACATTCACTGAAGTACTGTACTTCAACAGTGTATTTAGTTTATGAATTGATTAATTATCCCTACCTTGACAATATTAAAATGCTGCTTCCATAAATGCATCAATAATAATAGTCCTATAATGTATTGGAATATATAAAATGATGTAAACAGGGCCATTATGCATAACAAGAACTTCTATTTTTGATACTTTGAGTACATTTTGATACTTATGCACTTTTATTTAAGTAGATTTTAAATGCAGGACTTTCACTTGTAGTGCAGTAATTTTGCAGTATTAGTACTTTTACTTAAGTAAAGGATCTGTATACTTTTTCCACCACTGGGTTTGACTAGTACTAGGTGTTAAACAGGTTTAATATTTACCATGTTAATCATCTGTGACCTTTGCTAAACAGCAGAGGACTGAACAAAAGGTACACCTGAGTCTTAAACCAATGTCATACCTAATGACTCTGTTTTCTTGTTCATTAACCAAGTTATTGGACAAATTTCGACCAGACGATGGCTTTAGATTCAAATTTAAGGCACCATAAACACTCGTAGATCATTTATTGACTAAGAACTTCCTTCTGGGATTTCTTTAATCTAGTGCTGACATTGCAAGGGCACTCCAACTTGTCAAACCTCCTTCGCACGAAAATGAACGAACGCTTATCAGAACAGAAGAAGTAATAAACCACTTCAGGGTGTTTAACTGTGGAGTCAGTCATGTGTCTTATCTGTTATTGAATTTCAAGGGAATAATACAGATTGAACTTGTGGTTTTATGTAAACCAGAGACGCTGATTAAACTCAACTCAGGTTATTTGAGTGGTAAGAACTGATAGAGAATAAATACTGTAGTTACTTATTAGTAGTAGGGTTTTCTCTCTTTTTTTGTTGCTGATCTACAAAGCTTACTCATCCTCAGTGACACATCAACAGTGGGCCCCATGAGTCATGATGACAAAACAAGCTGCAATTTCACCTGTATAGAAATAAAGAGGATTAGTCAGACAGAAGACGCTGTGCAGGTGTTGGAGAGCAAACATGTTCATGTAAGTCAACAGCAGGTACTAAACCTAACACCCACTCGATAACAATGCGGCTCACACGTGACGGTGTTCCAATAGGCTGCAGGTTAAGTATTGTTACTTGTTTCTTTTCTTTCGCTGAAGAGGGAAAAGAACAGGTACAGCATGTATGAATGCAGTAATCACATGAGGTCGAATGAGTCAGTCAGGCGCAGCTGAGACGAGTAAACAAGTCCAAACTACCTGTTATTGTAACAAAGCGCGACCTGGCTGCTGTCTAGCAGGATATACTGGATGTGTTATTGGGTCTTTATCGTCAAGACTTTACTGTCATAATATTTCCCCCAGACACGCCGAGTGCAAACATGAACAAAGAACACTGGCTGTTAAGAACAATAGTGAAAGCCAGACAATCGTGAAAGCCAAATCACTACCTGGCACAGACTCAGATAAAATCATAAGTCCCTGTTCCTGTTCAGTCATCCAGCTTTGTTCTGTGAGGATATTTAAAAAAAAAAGTTTTTTAGTCAAAGTTTTCTGTTCTATATTTGGTTTTAGCCCAAAAAGGACAGGCTGCTCTTTTTTAGATGACTGCTTCTATCTCTCACAGTAAGATACACCATATGATGCAATGGATGTGAACTTTTCCATTTTAGTTTGATTCCTACCACGGAAAAGTGCTGTTTGCCGATCACTTTATTCTTGAGGTTTTGAGTTCGGAAAGTCCATTAGGGGATTGTTGAGTGGAGCGTTATTTTTAAAAGAAATGTTTGACATTTTTGGAAAAACACTTATTGTTGTTCTTGCTCTGAGTTAGATAAGTAGATCTATTCTTATGACTGTATGGTAAATATATAGAGGCAGCCAGCTAGCCTAGCTTAGCACAAAGACTGGAAACAGCTAGCCAGTCTCTGTCCAAAGGTAACAAAATCCACCGAAAAACACAAGTAGACATTACTAATTTAATCATGTTTGTTTCACCTGTACAAAAACCTTACAATGCACAATGAAAAGTATAAATGACAAGTTCAATTTTTCATGGGGTTATGTGTGGGACTAATTTTGGGTTCCAGTGAAAGTCGGATGTCACAATTTCCCAACTGAAATTTCCAACCTCAGCGTTCCTGGCGCGTGATGCCAAAAAACACGGCGGAGTGTGCCAAACTTTGGCAAGTGTACACTCACAAGAACTCCGACTTTAAGTGTCATTCTATTATACTTTTTTAGTGGGCGGTCGGAAATTTTCAAGTTCAGAGTCTGGAACACGGCGTAATTCTTTGCTCCGTTAGTTGCCTGGTAACTTCACAATGATTACATAACACCAAAAAGTCACTGCACCCAGCCAAGAAATAGTCTGGTACATAACTCCTCGTAAAACTACAACCACATGTAATGTATTAATTAGCGAACTTTGGAGCTGCTGGTGAGTTTGCTACCATCAGAAAGAACGGGGTTATATCTTTCTGGTCACTTTAAGTTTTTTTGCCGAGCTAAGCTAACTGTCCTGTGGCTGTATGTGTATTTAATAGACAATTATGAGAGTGGCAGTAATCTTCTCATCAAAACCTCACGAGAAAGCAAAAAAGAATATTCCCCCACAATGTTCTAAGTAGCTGAAAGTAGTGTTAAGTAGTAGATCTATCTCACAGTGTTGGTTAAATAAATAAACTTGTGTATCCGCCCCGTGTTTTGGCTCCACTACAAAACATAATGGGTTCAGCCTTTGCCCATGCTACACCCTTCCACCGAATTTCAGGAAAGTTGGGCAAGTAGTTTTATTGTAATTGTGCTGATAGACGAACAAACCAAGCTGAAAACATAACACCCTTGGTGGAGGTGATAATACATTTGATGTACGAATTATACAGTTTTTATGTATGTCAAAGTAGCCATTATTGAAGGAAAGGAGAAAAACGGCAATATAACAGACTCCAGACTTTAGAATGGCAGTGTATTAAGCAAAGACTAAGTGCTTTGAGGCAGCAGTGAACTGCACAGATAGCTGCAGTAAAAATAACAAATTAGACTACAAAAGCAGACGAGGACAGTTTTTTGTAGATGCAATCATGCAGGTGTCTTTCTTCAGCAGCTACAAGTTAGTTTAGTTTGGAAGGAAGACGAAGACACATTGTTAGGTCTGATGCCATGAAAGAGCACTCAAAAGGTGCTATGTGAGGCACCTTGCAGGAAGGGGGTGGAGGCTGGAAAGGAGGGGTCACTGCATCAGTTCACAGAAGGGTGGGAGGCGTTGTTTAAGCAGGAGTTCAATTTGGTCGTCATCCTCCCTCTGCCTGTGCCTTCAGGCTGTCAATGTTCAGCCACACAACAGAGGCAGCCTTTTTCACCAGTATGTTAATCCTGCCTGCCTCCCCCGCCTTGGTGCTGCCTCCCCAGCACACCACCACAGAACAGAGTGCTGCCCAGCACTCATTGATAGAACATGTTGAATTGTTGCATAATTTCATAGCATTAGAGCCTTCTTCAGGAAAATTACGCGGCCCTATGACGTGAAAGCGGCGACTGTAATGCATGTAGAGTGGCGCACACAAGCACGAGCGAAAATCAACGTCACTCACTTGACCCCAGGCTGACGCTGAGCCATGACTATGTACTGCCATCATTGTTCCTTCACATCACAGCAGGGTGGCTTTGTCCGCTACACACAATACAGCTCAAAAGAGCAAAGTGAAGCGGACACAGTTTTGTTTTTGCACCCATTTGCTGGTCAGTAGTGGCCCTATTCAGAATGCATTGATCAGTGCAGTGGCCGGGGAGGGATGTGCCTCGCAGGCAGTGGTGAGGGGACCTGACTCTGAAATACACCATTCAGCTGGGTGGTGAGTCCGCAGGCGCTGCATTAACTCGCTGTGGTGATGCTATAGAGCTGAGGGTTTCTTTTCTAAGGCTATTCAACAGAAGCACTTATAAGGCACTACATTTACAAGGAATCAACCAGCACCATGCTTGAGTCAATGCAAGACTGCACCAAGCAACAATACAGTGAAAACACATTAAGACGTTCTTATATCTACATAGACTTAATGTGAAACATTCGGGCCACAACTCATGAATATTTTCTTGATTGTTAAGTAAGTAAAATGTAGGAAAATCTATATGTAATAATGGACAACTCTTCTCCACTTTCTGCACAAAATTAAGCCAAAATATTCCAGGTACGAGCATTGCCATCTTGCACTGGTGGCACCAATTGGAGCCAGAGTCTGCAGCATAGTGTTCAGGTGATGGAGCCATGCACATTTTTATATTTCATATCACAAATTAAAGCCAAAATTGTCAGAGAAATGACCATGTGAACATACATCAATACGACATAGAGGGGAAGGGTTTTTATGCTGTATACTGCAGCCACCAGGGGGCGATCACTTTTTTTAGGAGCTGTGATGTCGTACACCTTTATATTGTCTATGAAGAATATAGCAACATTGCTTATCATAATTTCCCCAAGTCCAAGCTAATGTCTTCAAATTGCTTGCTTTATCTGACTGAACTTTATAATCATAAAACAGAAAAGGTGAAACGTGAATGCTTCCACGTTTTTGGGGGTTTTTTTGCTTTAAAATGCCTGAGATGATAGATATTATTAGCAAATGACTTTTGTGTTATTGACATTGATTTAACGATTAATTGTTTGTGATCAATAAAAAGTGTATTGGCATCAAGTATCATATAGATACAAATCCACTATATAGACAGTCTGACCTCCTTTACTAAAAACCTATTTATGGTCTTCTGGGGAAATGTTTCACAGTGAGTCTGTCTGTATTTTATGCTAGACTACTAATTAGACCACTGGGTGACATAAATAAACATATGCACCCATGCAGCCTTTGTATGTCTGTGTCCTGAGTTCAACTTTGCAAGTTTTTCAGACTTGTGCCTTTCTTTGTGTCTGAGGCAAACCTGATTTTTTTTTTCTTGAACTTTATTGATTGCATCAATAAACTTGCTCGTGCACGGTCAAGACGCGTTATGATCGGTCTGTTTTGTTAGAGCAGATAGGCTTCTGCTTATGTGGCGCAGAGAGAGTTCAAAAGGAAAATAGCGAGGTTGAATTTCAAAACATACGATTTCCACAGAGGTACTGTTGCATCACATGGCTGTTTTTACCGCCTCGACCAGAGTGCGCTCTCGTGTCACCGGGTTCACAAGTGGGCGAGGCTCCACACAGACTGAAGCGGTGCACAACCGCTGCTCGGTGCATGAACCAGGCTGACCGCGGGGATGAGACTGGCGCGAGGGGGGTTGGGGCGGCATGAATTGAAATGCGAGAAGTTGCAGCGTCTCCCTTAAAACTTCCCGGCGTACGTCGTTTCGTCGCGCTCGCCGTAACGACAGCGTTTACAGGGGACGCACGTTGTTTATCCTAGAATGACCCCAATGCTGAAGCGAGAACATCCCGTTCCTGAGATATTAATAGCTCCCCTTGCGTCACCAAACTGTGGCGGACCGCTTTGCTAGACACGCAATGGAGCCACAAACTGTGCCAGCAACACATTTTCCTCCAAAGCAAACATGGTTATAAAACAGGTAGTCATCACTCTCAACCAGCTGTCTGCAGGGTGTTACAGTCAATGTGATTACCACTTGTAAGTGTTACACACGTTGTCATTAAGGTGGTGAGAGCTGCGCCTCAATGACAATAACTCAGCCAGTACACATTTGGGGTGTTAAGTGTCAAACTCAAGGGCGATTTACTTGCATAAGCAGAATATGGGTCAGACTGACGGAAAACAAATACTGGATACTTTGCTGCACAAAAGTCTGCAGTGCAGTTTTACAGCCCAGCGATCCAACAGAGTTTGTGCGCCAGGAGGAGAGCCAATGTTGTTGATGAGCTGAAAGCATAGCCCACAATGCACAATAAGCCATATGTTAACTCAGTCCCTTCCCCCAATCCTGGAGCCAAGTGAGGCTAGAGCTACAGAGCCTGGCCTGCATAGCTCCAGAGGGAGGGAGGGGAGAGAGAGAGAGAGAGGTGGGAGGAGAGTTTCTGTTGCTATGTTCTCTGGGAGTCTCCTGTCTGGAGGATCTATGGGCTGGCTGATTTTGAGGGCTGACATGGCAATGTTGTATGTAGGTCAGCAACAGTGAAATAACTTAGGCAGCCCCAAAAAGCACACTGAGGGAAAAGTGTTCTCATGCAATGCCAGTAGGCTGCTGCACTGCACTGTAAATCTTTACATATTACAGTTATGCGAAAACCTCACTGACAGATTGTGTCTCACCCAGTCTGTGCAGTCTTATTTAATCTTTTCCAAGCTGTGACTGTATCCTCCACACCTGCATCCACAAGAGAGAGTCGAGGCGTTCACCTCTGGATGATGCATGTTTTACACATGCCAAATAAAACATCCTGTGGAATCATTAAAATGACTAAAAATGAACTCAGAGTATTGCAAAAGCTTTGTGTGAAGAAAAAGATAAAGTTAAAATAAACAACTCAAGATCTTCATGCTGGCTTTTTTGAGTTTATGACTGGATGACCGTCCTTATTTGACTTCTTTTCAATTGCCATTAAAATGCAGATGTTCAAACTTGGCATGATTTTTTTCCATGTTGACATAAAAATTCGGTTCATTCTCGACCTCAGAAACGAAAACAAACTCAACGTGCTGATGAAGACCATGTGATAAGGTTAAAAGTAAATCGACCTTGAGTCAAGATTGTTTTGTCATCTGCTGTTTCCAAGGTCAAGAACGAAGTGAGCTTAGAGAACTGATTGTGTCCAGGGCTTCATTAAGTCCAGAACAGGGAACTGCTTATTTTGAGTGACTATTATAAATCTATTTTATGATCCTTTTATGGAGGTTTTAGTGCTTCATAATCATCAAGGTACATGCATCGCTGCAGGGAGTTTCTGTATTACGTCAACCTGGTCTCAGCCAAACCCTACTTCCTGTGAGGGTGAGGAAACCGTTTGTATTTAAGGGAAATGATTAGATTTGCGCAGACAACGAAACGTTATGTGAAACATATAAACCAAAAAGGTTGAAGGGAGTAGGCGGAATGTCCCTTTTATTCAAAATCTCAGAATAACCTTGAGATCCGGATGAAATTCCTTTACTCTGAATGGTGCCTGGATGCACCACATGTGCATGAATGATGGCTGAGGTTCAGTGAGGTTAAAGAAGTTAATAAATACCAAGAGGACATGTCTTCCTGTGATTCAATAGTCATTGCCCTTATTTGATTAACTGCATTTTACATCCTTGAATTTAATTTCAGGTCCATCAGACTACACTTACATCTGTAACTGCTGAAAATGTCAGCTGAAAGAATATGTCTGTAGGAGAAAGAAGCTACAGTAAATGTGTGCAGACTGGAGAGTCCCGAATAGATTGAATGATCGTAGTGTTTAGCCTTAGTCAGCTCAGGTCTTTAAAGATTTGTCTGCTCCCGGAACCCCAGAACGATTACCTTACTGCCGTTTGCTTAGTCTCCCACCACCATCTGTGTTTCAGATCATCCAAGGCAGTTCTAATTACAGTCACAGGCAAGAGCCCATAGATAATGACAATGCTGCTATGATCAGCAGGATTAGACAGGTGCTTGTCGACCTGCTTTGACTCAGGCTTTTATGGTCTCTAACACATCCTGGACAATAAAACGAGGGGACGAGACCCTCACTGGTTCTTTGTCTCCATTTCCATGTCACAGTTGTAGAGCTTTGTCTTTGTCATGGACACATTAACACAATTAGTGTTGCAATTTGATTATATTTGGGGATAATAGTTATGAAGCTGGCTGCGATGTATTCACACACAGTTGTCAGTTTATCATCGAAATTATTCACTTGCTGTGTGTCTCAGCACGGGACATCTATGCAACTGTTTTTGTGTCATTTTTTGGCATTTTCTCTCCCTTTTAAAAAGACAGTTTTGTTGCAAGTTTAGGATTTTTACTTCCCTGTTTGTGTGTGTGTGTGTGTGTGCAGATGGAGATATTTGTCCAACCCTCGAGTCTCTAGAGAAGATATTGAAGTGCACTTCAGGCAACTAAATGTCAAATAGCTATTAATTTAGCGTTAAGATATTCAAGAGGGAGATTCCTAATGATGTTGGTAACCCCCCAAATTTGTCTAGCACACACTTCAAGGGATGGTTTGGATGTGTTGAAATGAGGTTGTGTGAGGTAATTATCCATAGTCAGTGTATTACCCACAGTGGATGGCAGTCGGCACGCCCCCAGTTTGGAGAAGCAGGCAGCCACTGAAAAAAAATCAATATCAGTTTAAGTGTATGCTTTATTTAGAATATTTTCACCACTTTCGCTCACCATCAGACAGCCCTGTTTGAGTTTACTGAAGCCGTTATCTATCCTCTTTCAAATGCACTATTATACTGCTAACTGGTGATTAATAATTTCACTCGTCCATAAGAAACATTACAGTATAAAGGCCAGTTTTCAGTATTCTCCCCCTTTCCGTAATGCATACTCTGTGTGTGTATTCCCTTTTGTGTCACACTTTAGTTGTACAGAGCGTGTAAAGCTAATGTTTAGATGAACAGTAGATAATGTTATGGTTGGAATCAAAGAATGAATCGTGAGTCATGATGTTTTTAGTGACCCCCTGACCTTTTCTGTTGTGCCGCTTTCATGACAAATCTTAATTATGGCGTCCAATAATTATCAAGGCCGTAAGAAGAACTAAACTCATAGAGCAACATTTCATCCAACTCTTTTGTAATGTGGGCTTTAATACATATGGCATGGCTAGAGGAGCTTTAGGCTTTTAATTATTTTTCTTCTGAGTGTTCAATTATAGGCTGAAACCACATTCATTTGTGGCCATGTGATTAATGGTTATCAACAGCTTTTGGTTTGGACACATCAAAAACCCCTTTATTAACTGCACAAAATGTTTATTTAATCTTTTGTTCAGATGATCCAGATTGAAAAGAATTATGGTGCTGTATACTTTTACACTGACTGAGCTCAGCAACACACATCCATGTGTCCTGGCAAAGTATTTAAACGCCTGTAATGCTTTAGATCCTGATGTTTCAGTTGGTGGAAACTGGAACAGAATATTCAGAGCTCGTGGCTTCCTCATGCCAGATAATATTGTGTTTTATGTATGACGCATAGAGAAACTGGATTATACAGTGCTAGCACGGCATTAACAGCCGCCTGTAGCTCAGCTGAACCGCTGAAAATATTGACTGTTTTTGGCTCATAATGCTCAGTAAGCCCGCTCACAGCAGCTCTTTGGCCGCAGTGGTAATCAAACAAGCACAGCAATGACTATTGATTTTGCTTGTTTACATCTGATTCTGACATTCATTTACATCTATTAAACTGTGGTCACGGTCCCACACAAAGACAACTGTATCATGTGGCTTCGGTTCCTGGTGCGAAAAGTGTTGATCAGCAGTTCTGTGCTTTTTGTCTGTCTAGCTGTCTGTTCCCGTCTCGCATCTCCAGAGTGTTACTGCAGGGCAACTCAGATCATTCTTTGATCAAACTCATGTCAGTCCCTAAAAAAAAAAAAAAAAAAAGGTCAGGAAAAGTGCGGGGGGAAAGAAGGCTTTTGAGTGTGAATCCCACATCTGGTTGTTTGGATGTTGGACGATGAGTTGGTTGTGGAAGTTTACGCAGCTGAGCGCAGGACTCAACACCCCCTCCTCCAGTGAGAAAGATCTGCTTCACTGCTCCCTGGGAAAGGCTTATGTGCTTCCCCCTCTGACAGCACAGACACTGCAATCACAAACATGGAGGTTTATGAAGCTCCTCCGATCAAAGCAAGGAGCCACTGTTCACTTCAGTATGACAGATTGTCAAATGGAGTCAGTAGTTGGAGTAACTTCCTGCAGGTCAAGAGAGCTGCTGTTTTACAGTCCCACTGCAGCATATGGATTCCCTGTTAACCCCTGTGTGGGCCCCAGGTCAGTCTTGAAAATGACTTACTCCTGCGTGTGCTAACTACGGAGCAGAATAGAGATATGTACGCATTTAGCAGCACCGCGCGAAAGAGATTCATGGAATGCATTTCTCCCAGGGGACGGGTTTCCAGGAACAGATTTGCTCTAGTGGTGTGCACTGAGCCAGGCGGCGAGCAGGAGCAGACAGCTGGGAGTGCACAGGCCTGCCCTGGTGTTCACCAGTGAAGCTGTTGGCCACAAGTAGACCTATAGTCCGCCACGCCTACTTCCCTAAAATCCATTTTGTGCTGACAGCAGAGTACAGAGGGACCACTCCTATAAACACAGAAACAACATCAGTGTTATCCCCATAAGTCGTAACCTCCAGGAAGACCTATGGCCCAACACTGCTGCCTATTTACTCTGCACCACATTCTGGCCCCTCTTAAACCCCAGACATTGTAAACATCCTCTTTCTGACACTCTACTGAGACTTGTGACCTACAGGGGGCTTCCTTTGTCTTTAAAAAAAACCCTCTGTAACCACTTACACATACTGTATATGACTTACATAGCCTGCTCCTTAGAACGGCTTTGTTAAACAGAATTGTTTTGACAAGAAGAGCCCGTGTTATGTTTATCCTTTAAGAAGAGGTTGGAGCTTGTCAAGAGTTTCCAGCTCCTGGATTTTCCCAGAATCAGCTTTTATCTTTACACCTTGAAGATCAAGGTTAGATATCTCAGGTCATTTTCCTGCATGTCTGATCAGACAGCAGTCTTTTATGGGTTGCCATTTTGTCATATACATTCATTAGAGGGTTAGAAGATAAGGTTTTATTGTCAACATGCAGTTTGGAATCTTACAGTTAGAGCAAACAGCTGCAAAGGTGCATGGAGATGTAAAGATAACATAATGTGCAGAGTTAACAATAAAACCATTGTGGTAGTAAAAGCAAGAAGGGGTGTAGCTGTTATATTTGTATAAAAGAACCAAAGATTTTAAGCTGCCTGTTAAAATGTTCACAGAGCCCACATCTCTTTGCTCCTGGGAGTGTATTCTATAGTTTTGGTGCATAGTTTAATAAAAGCTGAGCTGTAAATCTACAGCTTGAGTATAGTTACTTGTGTATAGTGAAACTATCACAGAATTGAAATAACATGCATTGTAGAATGAGTCTAGTTATATTATGTAAAGTAAAACCAGCAAATTGGTGCAACATGTATTCCAATCCTAAAATAAAAGTACCAATACAGTACATTGAAAATAGTCGATTAAAAGTAAAAGTCCTGCATTTAAAATCTAACTGTAGCTAAAGTATTTTTAACAGAAAAATGTAGTTAAAGATGTGTTATTAAATATGACATTTTTAGATTAGGTTTAGTAACTGATGCACTAATGTGTAAGCAGCATTTCCCTAGTTTAATCTACTTTATATACATATATGAATACTTTATTCCTATCATGTGTTGTTTTCTGTAAACATACATACCTGATCATAAACCAAAGGTAAATTGTAACTTGACACCAGCATCTTATTATCAAGTTGGACTGGTTTTGATTGATATCCGTGATACTGCTCCTCTTTAATATATCACACACACAAATCAAGTTTTTACTGTGTTACGCCTAATAAGAGGTTATTATGTGGGGAGCAAAGGGTGCAATGCAGAGAGCAGAGGGAGCCTGTGTGAACATGTCCCACTCACAACAAACCACTAACGACCATTTCCTGCCCTGAAGTTCAGACGGTGTGTTCGGTCTGTTGAGAGAGACGAATTGTCAGCACGCACACATCATCCCTGTGTTATGTTATCTCCCTCTACACATGTAACAGTGTTTTGTTTTTTTTAACCCAAATGTATTTGGGTGCATGTTATTATCAGCTGAATGTGTTTTGCAGCACTGAGGGACTGAACACACCTGAAGCGCCCAGTCTCAGGTGAGGGTGTTGTCTGTTTCCTTAGCAACCAGGAGAAACACTGGCTGCTCACTGAGTCAAAAACACACAA